>JAMWDX010000041.1:0-71430 GCA_026686955.1 Epinephelus cyanopodus
TGTTTAGGGATGTTGTCTACACTACAGAAGTTTTCATGTTTGGAATTTACATTGTGTTGGCATCCGAAACAGCAGAATGTCACTTTTGAGCTTTTCGGCCCGAGAAGCATTTTGAGAGCATGTTGTCATTTAGGCTGTTACTTTCCAACAGAAGCACTCAGAAACAAGTTTTCAAGCCAGAAACAAGTTTTCAAGCCAGAGTGTGATTTGGGGAATTCTACACTACCAGAGCAGTTTCATGTAGTTGGCATCAGTAATTGGTCCGAAAACAGCAGAATGTCACTTTTGAGCTTTTCGGCCCGAGAGAAGCATTTTGAGAGCATGTTGTCATTTAGGCTGTTACCAACAGAAGCACTCAGAAACAAGTTTTCAAGCCAGAAACAAGTTTTCAAGCCAGATTTGTGTGATTTGGGGAATTCTACACTACCAGAGCAGTTTCATGTAGTTGGCATCAGTAATTGGTCCGAAAACAGCAGAATGTCACTTTTGAGCTTTTCGGCCCGAGAGAAGCATTTTGAGAGCATGTTGTCATTTAGGCTGTTACTTTCCAACAGAAGCACTCAGAAACAAGTTTTCAAGCCAGAACGTGTGATTTGGGGAATTCTACACTACCAGAGCAGTTTCATGTAGTTGGCATCAGTAATTGGTCCGAAAACAGCAGAATGTCACTTTTGAGCTTTTCGGCCCGAGAGAAGCATTTTGAGAGCATGTTGTCATTTAGGCTGTTACTTTCCAACAGAAGCACTCAGAAACAAGTTTTCAAGCCAGAAACGTGTGATTTGGGGAATTCTACACTACCAGAGCAGTTTCATGTAGTTGGCATCAGTAATTGGTCCGAAAACAGCAGAATGTCACTTTTGAGCTTTTCGGCCCGAGAGAAGCATTTTGAGAGCATGTTGTCATTTAGGCTGTTACTTTCCAACAGAAGCACTCAGAAACAAGTTTTCAAGCCAGAAACAAGTTTTCAAGCCACGTGTGATTTGGGGAATTCTACACTACCAGAGCAGTTTCATGTAGTTGGCATCAGTAATTGGTCCGAAAACAGCAGAATGTCACTTTTGAGCTTTTCGGCCCGAGAGAAGCATTTTGAGAGCATGTTGTCATTTAGGCTGTTACTTTCCAACAGAAGCACTCAGAAACAAGTTTTCAAGCCAGAAACAAGTTTTCAAGCCAGAGTGTGATTTGGGGAATTCTACACTACCAGAGCAGTTTCATGTAGTTGGCATCAGTAATTGGTCCGAAAACAGCAGAATGTCACTTTTGAGCTTTTCGGCCCGAGAGAAGCATTTTGAGAGCATGTTGTCATTTAGGCTGTTACTTTCCAACAGAAGCACTCAGAAACAAGTTTTCAAGCCAGAAACAAGTTTTCAAGCCACGTGTGATTTGGGGAATTCTACACTACCAGAGCAGTTTCATGTAGTTGGCATCAGTAATTGGTCCGAAAACAGCAGAATGTCACTTTTGAGCTTTTCGGCCCGAGAGAAGCATTTTGAGAGCATGTTGTCATTTAGGCTGTTACTTTCCAACAGAAGCACTCAGAAACAAGTTTTCAAGCCAGAAACAAGTTTTCAAGCCAGAAACGTGTGATTTGGGGAATTCTACACTACCAGAGCAGTTTCATGTAGTTGGCATCAGTAATTGGTCCGAAAACAGCAGAATGTCACTTTTGAGCTTTTCGGCCCGAGAGAAGCATTTTGAGAGCATGTTGTCATTTAGGCTGTTACTTTCCAACAGAAGCACTCAGAAACAAGTTTTCAAGCCAGATTTGTGTGATTTGGGGAATTCTACACTACCAGAGCAGTTTCATGTAGTTGGCATCAGTAATTGGTCCGAAAACAGCAGAATGTCACTTTTGAGCTTTTCGGCCCGAGAGAAGCATTTTGAGAGCATGTTGTCATTTAGGCTGTTACTTTCCAACAGAAGCACTCAGAAACAAGTTTTCAAGCCAGATTTGTGTGATTTGGGGAATTCTACACTACCAGAGCAGTTTCATGTAGTTGGCATCAGTAATTGGTCCGAAAACAGCAGAATGTCACTTTTGAGCTTTTCGGCCCGAGAGAAGCATTTTGAGAGCATGTTGTCATTTAGGCTGTTACTTTCCAACAGAAGCACTCAGAAACAAGTTTTCAAGCCAGAAACAAGTTTTCAAGCCAGAAACGTGTGATTTGGGGAATTCTACACTAGCAGAGCAGTTTCATGTAGTTGGCATCAGTAATTGGTCCGAAAACAGCAGAATGTCACTTTTGAGCTTTTCGGCCCGAGAGAAGCATTTTGAGAGCATGTTGTCATTTAGGCTGTTACTTTCCAACAGAAGCACTCAGAAACAAGTTTTCAAGCCAGAAACAAGTTTTCAAGCCAGAAACGTGTGATTTGGGGAATTCTACACTACCAGAGCAGTTTCATGTAGTTGGCATCAGTAATTGGTCCGAAAACAGCAGAATGTCACTTTTGAGCTTTTCGGCCCGAGAGAAGCATTTTGAGAGCATGTTGTCATTTAGGCTGTTACTTTCCAACAGAAGCACTCAGAAACAAGTTTTCAAGCCAGAAACGTGTGATTTGGGGAATTCTACACTAGCAGAGCAGTTTCATGTAGTTGGCATCAGTAATTGGTCCGAAAACAGCAGAATGTCACTTTTGAGCTTTTCGGCCCGAGAGAAGCATTTTGAGAGCATGTTGTCATTTAGGCTGTTACTTTCCAACAGAAGCACTCAGAAACAAGTTTTCAAGAGAAACAAGTTTTCAAGCCAGAAACGTGTGATTTGGGGAATTCTACACTACCAGAGCAGTTTCATGTAGTTGGCATCAGTAATTGGTCCGAAAACAGCAGAATGTCACTTTTGAGCTTTTCGGCCCGAGAGAAGCATTTTGAGAGCATGTTGTCATTTAGGCTGTTACTTTCCAACAGAAGCACTCAGAAACAAGTTTTCAAGCCAGAAACAAGTTTTCAAGCCAGAAACGTGTGATTTGGGGAATTCTACACTACCAGAGCAGTTTCATGTAGTTGGCATCAGTAATTGGTCCGAAAACAGCAGAATGTCACTTTTGAGCTTTTCGGCCCGAGAGAAGCATTTTGAGAGCATGTTGTCATTTAGGCTGTTACTTTCCAACAGAAGCACTCAGAAACAAGTTTTCAAGCCAGAAACAAGTTTTCAAGCCAGAAACGTGTGATTTGGGGAATTCTACACTACCAGAGCAGTTTCATGTAGTTGGCATCAGTAATTGGTCCGAAAACAGCAGAATGTCACTTTTGAGCTTTTCGGCCCGAGAGAAGCATTTTGAGAGCATGTTGTCATTTAGGCTGTTACTTTCCAACAGAAGCACTCAGAAACAAGTTTTCAAGCCAGAAACAAGTTTTCAAGCCAGACGTGTGATTTGGGGAATTCTACACTAGCAGAGCAGTTTCATGTAGTTGGCATCAGTAATTGGTCCGAAAACAGCAGAATGTCACTTTTGAGCTTTTCGGCCGAGAGAAGCATTTTGAGAGCATGTTGTCATTTAGGCTGTTACTTTCCAACAGAAGCACTCAGAAACAAGTTTTCAAGCCAGAAACAAGTTTTCAAGCCAGAAACGTGTGATTTGGGGAATTCTACACTACCAGAGCAGTTTCATGTAGTTGGCATCAGTAATTGGTCCGAAAACAGCAGAATGTCACTTTTGAGCTTTTCGGCCCGAGAGAAGCATTTTGAGAGCATGTTGTCATTTAGGCTGTTACTTTCCAACAGAAGCACTCAGAAACAAGTTTTCAAGCCAGAAACAAGTTTTCAAGCCAGAAACGTGTGATTTGGGGAATTCTACACCAGAGCAGTTTCATGTAGTTGGCATCAGTAATTGGTCCGAAAACAGCAGAATGTCACTTTTGAGCTTTTCGGCCCGAGAGAAGCATTTTGAGAGCATGTTGTCATTTAGGCTGTTACTTTCCAACAGAAGCACTCAGAAACAAGTTTTCAAGCCAGAATGTGTGATTTGGGGAATTCTACACTACCAGAGCAGTTTCATGTAGTTGGCATCAGTAATTGGTCCGAAAACAGCAGAATGTCACTTTTGAGCTTTTCGGCCCGAGAGAAGCATTTTGAGAGCATGTTGTCATTTAGGCTGTTACTTTCCAACAGAAGCACTCAGAAACAAGTTTTCAAGCCAGATTTGTGTGATTTGGGGAATTCTACACTACCAGAGCAGTTTCATGTAGTTGGCATCAGTAATTGGTCCGAAAACAGCAGAATGTCACTTTTGAGCTTTTCGGCCCGAGAGAAGCATTTTGAGAGCATGTTGTCATTTAGGCTGTTACTTTCCAACAGAAGCACTCAGAAACAAGTTTTCAAGCCAGAAACAAGTTTTCAAGCCAGATTTGTGTGATTTGGGGAATTCTACACTAGCAGAGCAGTTTCATGTAGTTGGCATCAGTAATTGGTCCGAAAACAGCAGAATGTCACTTTTGAGCTTTTCGGCCCGAGAGAAGCATTTTGAGAGCATGTTGTCATTTAGGCTGTTACTTTCCAACAGAAGCACTCAGAAACAAGTTTTCAAGCCAGAAAAGAGTTTTCAAGCCACATTTGTGTGATTTGGGGAATTCTACACTACCAGAGCAGTTTCATGTAGTTGGCATCAGTAATTGGTCCGAAAACAGCAGAATGTCACTTTTGAGCTTTTCGGCCCGAGAGAAGCATTTTGAGAGCATGTTGTCATTTAGGCTGTTACTTTCCAACAGAAGCACTCAGAAACAAGTTTTCAAGCCAGAAACAAGTTTTCAAGCCAGATTTGTGTGATTTGGGGAATTCTACACTACCAGAGCAGTTTCATGTAGTTGGCATCAGTAATTGGTCCGAAAACAGCAGAATGTCACTTTTGAGCTTTTCGGCCCGAGAGAAGCATTTTGAGAGCATGTTGTCATTTAGGCTGTTACTTTCCAACAGAAGCACTCAGAAACAAGTTTTCAAGCCAGAAACGTGTGATTTGGGGAATTCTACACTAGCAGAGCAGTTTCATGTAGTTGGCATCAGTAATTGGTCCGAAAACAGCAGAATGTCACTTTTGAGCTTTTCGGCCCGAGAGAAGCATTTTGAGAGCATGTTGTCATTTAGGCTGTTACTTTCCAACAGAAGCACTCAGAAACAAGTTTTCAAGCCAGAAACGTGTGATTTGGGGAATTCTACACTAGCAGAGCAGTTTCATGTAGTTGGCATCAGTAATTGGTCCGAAAACAGCAGAATGTCACTTTTGAGCTTTTCGGCCCGAGAGAAGCATTTTGAGAGCATGTTGTCATTTAGGCTGTTACTTTCCAACAGAAGCACTCAGAAACAAGTTTTCAAGCCAGAAACAAGTTTTCAAGCCAGATTGTGTGATTTGGGGAATTCTACACTACCAGAGCAGTTTCATGTAGTTGGCATCAGTAATTGGTCCGAAAACAGCAGAATGTCACTTTTGAGCTTTTCGGCCCGAGAGAAGCATTTTGAGAGCATGTTGTCATTTAGGCTGTTACTTTCCAACAGAAGCACTCAGAAACAAGTTTTCAAGCCAGATTTGTGTGATTTGGGGAATTCTACACTACCAGAGCAGTTTCATGTAGTTGGCATCAGTAATTGGTCCGAAAACAGCAGAATGTCACTTTTGAGCTTTTCGGCCCGAGAGAAGCATTTTGAGAGCATGTTGTCATTTAGGCTGTTACTTTCCAACAGAAGCACTCAGAAACAAGTTTTCAAGCCAGAAACAAGTTTTCAAGCCAGAAACGTGTGATTTGGGGAATTCTACACTACCAGAGCAGTTTCATGTAGTTGGCATCAGTAATTGGTCCGAAAACAGCAGAATGTCACTTTTGAGCTTTTCGGCCCGAGAGAAGCATTTTGAGAGCATGTTGTCATTTAGAAGAGAAACAAGTTTTAGTGTGATTTGGGGAATTCTACACTAGCAGAGCAGTTTCATGTAGTTGGCATCAGTAATTGGTCCGAAAACAGCAGAATGTCACTTTTGAGCTTTTCGGCCCGAGAGAAGCATTTTGAGAGCATGTTGTCATTTAGGCTGTTACTTTCCAACAGAAGCACTCAGAACAAACAGAAACAAGTTTTCAAGCCAGAAACGTGTGATTTGGGGAATTCTACACTACCAGAGCAGTTTCATGTAGTTGGCATCAGTAATTGGTCCGAAAACAGCAGAATGTCACTTTTGAGCTTTTCGGCCCGAGAGAAGCATTTTGAGAGCATGTTGTCATTTAGGCTGTTACTTTCCAACAGAAGCACTCAGAAACAAGTTTTCAAGCCAGAAACAAGTTTTCAAGCCACGTGTGATTTGGGGAATTCTACACTAGCAGAGCAGTTTCATGTAGTTGGCATCAGTAATTGGTCCGAAAACAGCAGAATGTCACTTTTGAGCTTTTCGGCCGAGAGAAGCATTTTGAGAGCATGTTGTCATTTAGGCTGTTACTTTCCAACAGAAGCACTCAGAAACAAGTTTTCAAGCCAGATTTGTGTGATTTGGGGAATTCTACACTAGCAGAGCAGTTTCATGTAGTTGGCATCAGTAATTGGTCCGAAAACAGCAGAATGTCACTTTTGAGCTTTTCGGCCGAGAGAAGCATTTTGAGAGCATGTTGTCATTTAGGCTGTTACTTTCCAACAGAAGCACTCAGAAACAAGTTTTCAAGCCAGAAACAAGTTTTCAAGCCAGAAACGTGTGATTTGGGGAATTCTACACTACCAGAGCAGTTTCATGTAGTTGGCATCAGTAATTGGTCCGAAAACAGCAGAATGTCACTTTTGAGCTTTTCGGCCCGAGAGAAGCATTTTGAGAGCATGTTGTCATTTAGAGATTTGTGTGATTTGGGGAATTCTACACTACCAGAGCAGTTTCATGTAGTTGGCATCAGTAATTGGTCCGAAAACAGCAGAATGTCACTTTTGAGCTTTTCGGCCCGAGAGAAGCATTTTGAGAGCATGTTGTCATTTAGGCTGTTACTTTCCAACAGAAGCACTCAGAAACAAGTTTTCAAGCCAGAAACAAGTTTTCAAGCCAGAAACGTGTGATTTGGGGAATTCTACACTACCAGAGCAGTTTCATGTAGTTGGCATCAGTAATTGGTCCGAAAACAGCAGAATGTCACTTTTGAGCTTTTCGGCCCGAGAGAAGCATTTTGAGAGCATGTTGTCATTTAGGCTGTTACTTTCCAACAGAAGCACTCAGAAACAAGTTTTCAAGCCAGAAACAAGTTTTCAAGCCAGAAACGTGTGATTTGGGGAATTCTACACTACCAGAGCAGTTTCATGTAGTTGGCATCAGTAATTGGTCCGAAAACAGCAGAATGTCACTTTTGAGCTTTTCGGCCCGAGAGAAGCATTTTGAGAGCATGTTGTCATTTAGGCTGTTACTTTCCAACAGAAGCACTCAGAAACAAGTTTTCAAGCCAGATTTGTGTGATTTGGGGAATTCTACACTAGCAGAGCAGTTTCATGTAGTTGGCATCAGTAATTGGTCCGAAAACAGCAGAATGTCACTTTTGAGCTTTTCGGCCCGAGAGAAGCATTTTGAGAGCATGTTGTCATTTAGGCTGTTACTTTCCAACAGAAGCACTCAGAAACAAGTTTTCAAGCCAGAAACAAGTTTTCAAGCCAGAGTGTGATTTGGGGAATTCTACACTACCAGAGCAGTTTCATGTAGTTGGCATCAGTAATTGGTCCGAAAACAGCAGAATGTCACTTTTGAGCTTTTCGGCCCGAGAGAAGCATTTTGAGAGCATGTTGTCATTTAGGCTGTTACTTTCCAACAGAAGCACTCAGAAACAAGTTTTCAAGCCAGAAACAAGTTTTCAAGCCACGTGTGATTTGGGGAATTCTACACTAGCAGAGCAGTTTCATGTAGTTGGCATCAGTAATTGGTCCGAAAACAGCAGAATGTCACTTTTGAGCTTTTCGGCCCGAGAGAAGCATTTTGAGAGCATGTTGTCATTTAGGCTGTTACTTTCCAACAGAAGCACTCAGAAACAAGTTTTCAAGCCAGAAACGTGTGATTTGGGGAATTCTACACTACCAGAGCAGTTTCATGTAGTTGGCATCAGTAATTGGTCCGAAAACAGCAGAATGTCACTTTTGAGCTTTTCGGCCCGAGAGAAGCATTTTGAGAGCATGTTGTCATTTAGGCTGTTACTTTCCAACAGAAGCACTCAGAAACAAGTTTTCAAGCCAGATTTGTGTGATTTGGGGAATTCTACACTAGCAGAGCAGTTTCATGTAGTTGGCATCAGTAATTGGTCCGAAAACAGCAGAATGTCACTTTTGAGCTTTTCGGCCCGAGAGAAGCATTTTGAGAGCATGTTGTCATTTAGGCTGTTACTTTCCAACAGAAGCACTCAGAAACAAGTTTTCAAGCCAGAAACAAGTTTTCAAGCCACGTGTGATTTGGGGAATTCTACACTACCAGAGCAGTTTCATGTAGTTGGCATCAGTAATTGGTCCGAAAACAGCAGAATGTCACTTTTGAGCTTTTCGGCCCGAGAGAAGCATTTTGAGAGCTGTTTGAAACAAGTTTTCAAGCCAGATTTGTGTGATTTGGGGAATTCTACACTAGCAGAGCAGTTTCATGTAGTTGGCATCAGTAATTGGTCCGAAAACAGCAGAATGTCACTTTTGAGCTTTTCGGCCCGAGAGAAGCATTTTGAGAGCATGTTGTCATTTAGGCTGTTACTTTCCAACAGAAGCACTCAGAAACAAGTTTTCAAGAAACAGTTTTCAAGCCAGACGTGTGATTTGGGGAATTCTACACTACCAGAGCAGTTTCATGTAGTTGGCATCAGTAATTGGTCCGAAAACAGCAGAATGTCACTTTTGAGCTTTTCGGCCCGAGAGAAGCATTTTGAGAGCATGTTGTCATTTAGGCTGTTACTTTCCAACAGAAGCACTCAGAAACAAGTTTTCAAGCCAGAAACAAGTTTTCAAGCCAGAAACGTGTGATTTGGGGAATTCTACACTACCAGAGCAGTTTCATGTAGTTGGCATCAGTAATTGGTCCGAAAACAGCAGAATGTCACTTTTGAGCTTTTCGGCCCGAGAGAAGCATTTTGAGAGCATGTTGTCATTTAGAGATTTGTGTGATTTGGGGAATTCTACACTAGCAGAGCAGTTTCATGTAGTTGGCATCAGTAATTGGTCCGAAAACAGCAGAATGTCACTTTTGAGCTTTTCGGCCCGAGAGAAGCATTTTGAGAGCATGTTGTCATTTAGGCTGTTACTTTCCAACAGAAGCACTCAGAAACAAGTTTTCAAGCCAGAAACGTGTGATTTGGGGAATTCTACACTACCAGAGCAGTTTCATGTAGTTGGCATCAGTAATTGGTCCGAAAACAGCAGAATGTCACTTTTGAGCTTTTCGGCCCGAGAGAAGCATTTTGAGAGCATGTTGTCATTTAGGCTGTTACTTTCCAACAGAAGCACTCAGAAACAAGTTTTCAAGCCAGAAACAAGTTTTCAAGCCAGAAACGTGTGATTTGGGGAATTCTACACTACCAGAGCAGTTTCATGTAGTTGGCATCAGTAATTGGTCCGAAAACAGCAGAATGTCACTTTTGAGCTTTTCGGCCCGAGAGAAGCATTTTGAGAGCATGTTGTCATTTAGGCTGTTACTTTCCAACAGAAGCACTCAGAAACAAGTTTTCAAGCCAGATTTGTGATTTGGGGAATTCTACACTAGCAGAGCAGTTTCATGTAGTTGGCATCAGTAATTGGTCCGAAAACAGCAGAATGTCACTTTTGAGCTTTTCGGCCCGAGAGAAGCATTTTGAGAGCATGTTGTCATTTAGGCTGTTACTTTCCAACAGAAGCACTCAGAAACAAGTTTTCAAGCCAGAAACGTGTGATTTGGGGAATTCTACACTACCAGAGCAGTTTCATGTAGTTGGCATCAGTAATTGGTCCGAAAACAGCAGAATGTCACTTTTGAGCTTTTCGGCCCGAGAGAAGCATTTTGAGAGCATGTTGTCATTTAGGCTGTTACTTTCCAACAGAAGCACTCAGAAACAAGTTTTCAAGCCAGAAACAAGTTTTCAAGCCAGATTTGTGTGATTTGGGGAATTCTACACTAGCAGAGCAGTTTCATGTAGTTGGCATCAGTAATTGGTCCGAAAACAGCAGAATGTCACTTTTGAGCTTTTCGGCCCGAGAGAAGCATTTTGAGAGCATGTTGTCATTTAGGCTGTTACTTTCCAACAGAAGCACTCAGAAACAAGTTTTCAAGCCAGAAACAAGTTTTCAAGCCAGATGTGATTTGGGGAATTCTACACTACCAGAGCAGTTTCATGTAGTTGGCATCAGTAATTGGTCCGAAAACAGCAGAATGTCACTTTTGAGCTTTTCGGCCCGAGAGAAGCATTTTGAGAGCATGTTGTCATTTAGGCTGTTACTTTCCAACAGAAGCACTCAGAAACAAGTTTTCAAGCCAGAAACAAGTTTTCAAGCCAGATTTGTGTGATTTGGGGAATTCTACACTACCAGAGCAGTTTCATGTAGTTGGCATCAGTAATTGGTCCGAAAACAGCAGAATGTCACTTTTGAGCTTTTCGGCCCGAGAGAAGCATTTTGAGAGCATGTTGTCATTTAGGCTGTTACTTTCCAACAGAAGCACTCAGAAACAAGTTTTCAAGCCAGAAACAAGTTTTCAAGCCAGAGTGTGATTTGGGGAATTCTACACTAGCAGAGCAGTTTCATGTAGTTGGCATCAGTAATTGGTCCGAAAACAGCAGAATGTCACTTTTGAGCTTTTCGGCCCGAGAGAAGCATTTTGAGAGCATGTTGTCATTTAGGCTGTTACTTTCCAACAGAAGCACTCAGAAACAAGTTTTCAAGCCAGATTTGTGTGATTTGGGGAATTCTACACTAGCAGAGCAGTTTCATGTAGTTGGCATCAGTAATTGGTCCGAAAACAGCAGAATGTCACTTTTGAGCTTTTCGGCCCGAGAGAAGCATTTTGAGAGCATGTTGTCATTTAGGCTGTTACTTTCCAACAGAAGCACTCAGAAACAAGTTTTCAAGCCAGAAACGTGTGATTTGGGGAATTCTACACTACCAGAGCAGTTTCATGTAGTTGGCATCAGTAATTGGTCCGAAAACAGCAGAATGTCACTTTTGAGCTTTTCGGCCCGAGAGAAGCATTTTGAGAGCATGTTGTCATTTAGGCTGTTACTTTCCAACAGAAGCACTCAGAAACAATTTTCAAGCCAGAAACAAGTTTTCAAGCCAGACGTGTGATTTGGGGAATTCTACACTACCAGAGCAGTTTCATGTAGTTGGCATCAGTAATTGGTCCGAAAACAGCAGAATGTCACTTTTGAGCTTTTCGGCCCGAGAGAAGCATTTTGAGAGCATGTTGTCATTTAGGCTGTTACTTTCCAACAGAAGCACTCAGAAACAAGTTTTCAAGCCAGAAACAAGTTTTCAAGCCAGAAACGTGTGATTTGGGGAATTCTACACTACCAGAGCAGTTTCATGTAGTTGGCATCAGTAATTGGTCCGAAAACAGCAGAATGTCACTTTTGAGCTTTTCGGCCCGAGAGAAGCATTTTGAGAGCATGTTGTCATTTAGGCTGTTACTTTCCAACAGAAGCACTCAGAAACAAGTTTTCAAGCCAGAAACAAGTTTTCAAGCCAGATTTGTGTGATTTGGGGAATTCTACACTAGCAGAGCAGTTTCATGTAGTTGGCATCAGTAATTGGTCCGAAAACAGCAGAATGTCACTTTTGAGCTTTTCGGCCCGAGAGAAGCATTTTGAGAGCATGTTGTCATTTAGGCTGTTACTTTCCAACAGAAGCACTCAGAAACAAGTTTTCAAGCCAGAAACAAGTTTTCAAGCCAGACGTGTGATTTGGGGAATTCTACACTACCAGAGCAGTTTCATGTAGTTGGCATCAGTAATTGGTCCGAAAACAGCAGAATGTCACTTTTGAGCTTTTCGGCCCGAGAGAAGCATTTTGAGAGCATGTCATTTAGGCTGTTACTTTCCAACAGAAGCACTCAGAAACAAGTTTTCAAGCCAGATTTGTGTGATTTGGGGAATTCTACACTAGCAGAGCAGTTTCATGTAGTTGGCATCAGTAATTGGTCCGAAAACAGCAGAATGTCACTTTTGAGCTTTTCGGCCCGAGAGAAGCATTTTGAGAGCATGTTGTCATTTAGGCTGTTACTTTCCAACAGAAGCACTCAGAAACAAGTTTTCAAGCCAGAAACAAGTTTTCAAGCCAGAAACGTGTGATTTGGGGAATTCTACACTACCAGAGCAGTTTCATGTAGTTGGCATCAGTAATTGGTCCGAAAACAGCAGAATGTCACTTTTGAGCTTTTCGGCCCGAGAGAAGCATTTTGAGAGCATGTTGTCATTTAGCCAGATTTGTGTGATTTGGGGAATTCTACACTACCAGAGCAGTTTCATGTAGTTGGCATCAGTAATTGGTCCGAAAACAGCAGAATGTCACTTTTGAGCTTTTCGGCCCGAGAGAAGCATTTTGAGAGCATGTTGTCATTTAGGCTGTTACTTTCCAACAGAAGCACTCAGAAACAAGTTTTCAAGCCAGAAACAAGTTTTCAAGCCAGAAACGTGTGATTTGGGGAATTCTACACTAGCAGAGCAGTTTCATGTAGTTGGCATCAGTAATTGGTCCGAAAACAGCAGAATGTCACTTTTGAGCTTTTCGGCCCGAGAGAAGCATTTTGAGAGCATGTTGTCATTTAGGCTGTTACTTTCCAACAGAAGCACTCAGAAACAAGTTTTCAAGCCAGAAACAAGTTTTCAAGCCAGAAACGTGTGATTTGGGGAATTCTACACTAGCAGAGCAGTTTCATGTAGTTGGCATCAGTAATTGGTCCGAAAACAGCAGAATGTCACTTTTGAGCTTTTCGGCCCGAGAGAAGCATTTTGAGAGCATGTTGTCATTTAGGCTGTTACTTTCCAACAGAAGCACTCAGAAACAAGTTTTCAAGCCAGAGTTTTGAAACGTGTGATTTGGGGAATTCTACACTACCAGAGCAGTTTCATGTAGTTGGCATCAGTAATTGGTCCGAAAACAGCAGAATGTCACTTTTGAGCTTTTCGGCCCGAGAGAAGCATTTTGAGAGCATGTTGTCATTTAGGCTGTTACTTTCCAACAGAAGCACTCAGAAACAAGTTTTCAAGCCAGAAACAAGTTTTCAAGCCAGAAACGTGTGATTTGGGGAATTCTACACTACCAGAGCTTCATGTAGTTGGCATCAGTAATTGGTCCGAAAACAGCAGAATGTCACTTTTGAGCTTTTCGGCCCGAGAGAAGCATTTTGAGAGCATGTTGTCATTTAGGCTGTTACTTTCCAACAGAAGCACTCAGAAACAAGTTTTCAAGCCAGAAACAAGTTTTCAAGCCAGAAACGTGTGATTTGGGGAATTCTACACTACCAGAGCAGTTTCATGTAGTTGGCATCAGTAATTGGTCCGAAAACAGCAGAATGTCACTTTTGAGCTTTTCGGCCCGAGAGAAGCATTTTGAGAGCATGTTGTCATTTAGGCTGTTACTTTCCAACAGAAGCACTCAGAAACAAGTTTTCAAGCCAGAAACAAGTTTTCAAGCCAGAAAGTGTGATTTGGGGAATTCTACACTAGCAGAGCAGTTTCATGTAGTTGGCATCAGTAATTGGTCCGAAAACAGCAGAATGTCACTTTTGAGCTTTTCGGCCCGAGAGAAGCATTTTGAGAGCATGTTGTCATTTAGGCTGTTACTTTCCAACAGAAGCACTCAGAAACAAGTTTTCAAGCCAGAAACAAGTTTTCAAGCCAGACGTGTGATTTGGGGAATTCTACACTAGCAGAGCAGTTTCATGTAGTTGGCATCAGTAATTGGTCCGAAAACAGCAGAATGTCACTTTTGAGCTTTTCGGCCCGAGAGAAGCATTTTGAGAGCGTTGTCATTTAGGCTGTTACTTTCCAACAGAAGCACTCAGAAACAAGTTTTCAAGCCAGAAACGTGTGATTTGGGGAATTCTACACTACCAGAGCAGTTTCATGTAGTTGGCATCAGTAATTGGTCCGAAAACAGCAGAATGTCACTTTTGAGCTTTTCGGCCCGAGAGAAGCATTTTGAGAGCATGTTGTCATTTAGGCTGTTACTTTCCAACAGAAGCACTCAGAAACAAGTTTTCAAGCCAGAAACAAGTTTTCAAGCCAACGTGTGATTTGGGGAATTCTACACTAGCAGAGCAGTTTCATGTAGTTGGCATCAGTAATTGGTCCGAAAACAGCAGAATGTCACTTTTGAGCTTTTCGGCCCGAGAGAAGCATTTTGAGAGCATGTTGTCATTTAGGCTGTTACTTTCCAACAGAAGCACTCAGAAACAGTTTTCAAGCCAGAAACAAGTTTTCAAGCCAGAAACGTGTGATTTGGGGAATTCTACACTAGCAGAGCAGTTTCATGTAGTTGGCATCAGTAATTGGTCCGAAAACAGCAGAATGTCACTTTTGAGCTTTTCGGCCCGAGAGAAGCATTTTGAGAGCATGTTGTCATTTAGGCTGTTACTTTCCAACAGAAGCACTCAGAAACAAGTTTTCAAGCCAGAAACAAGTTTTCAAGCCAGAAACGTGTGATTTGGGGAATTCTACACTACCAGAGCAGTTTCATGTAGTTGGCATCAGTAATTGGTCCGAAAACAGCAGAATGTCACTTTTGAGCTTTTCGGCCCGAGAGAAGCATTTTGAGAGCATGTTGTCATTTAGGCTGTTACTTTCCAACAGAAGCACTCAGAAACAAGTTTTCAAGCCAGAAATTGTGTGATTTGGGGAATTCTACACTAGCAGAGCAGTTTCATGTAGTTGGCATCAGTAATTGGTCCGAAAACAGCAGAATGTCACTTTTGAGCTTTTCGGCCGAGAGAAGCATTTTGAGAGCATGTTGTCATTTAGGCTGTTACTTTCCAACAGAAGCACTCAGAAACAAGTTTTCAAGCCAGAAACAAGTTTTCAAGCCAGAAACGTGTGATTTGGGGAATTCTACACTACCAGAGCAGTTTCATGTAGTTGGCATCAGTAATTGGTCCGAAAACAGCAGAATGTCACTTTTGAGCTTTTCGGCCCGAGAGAAGCATTTTGAGAGCATGTTGTCATTTAGGCTGTTACTTTCCAACAGAAGCACTCAGAAACAAGTTTTCAAGCCAGAAACAAGTTTTCAAGCCAGAAACGTGTGATTTGGGGAATTCTACACTAGCAGAGCAGTTTCATGTAGTTGGCATCAGTAATTGGTCCGAAAACAGCAGAATGTCACTTTTGAGCTTTTCGGCCCGAGAGAAGCATTTTGAGAGCATGTTGTCATTTAGGCTGTTACTTTCCAACAGAAGCACTCAGAAACAAGTTTTCAAGCCAGAAACGTGTGATTTGGGGAATTCTACACTACCAGAGCAGTTTCATGTAGTTGGCATCAGTAATTGGTCCGAAAACAGCAGAATGTCACTTTTGAGCTTTTCGGCCCGAGAGAAGCATTTTGAGAGCATGTTGTCATTTAGGCTGTTACTTTCCAACAGAAGCACTCAGAAACAAGTTTTCAAGCCAGAAACAAGTTTTCAAGCCAGAAACGTGTGATTTGGGGAATTCTACACTACCAGAGCAGTTTCATGTAGTTGGCATCAGTAATTGGTCCGAAAACAGCAGAATGTCACTTTTGAGCTTTTCGGCCCGAGAGAAGCATTTTGAGAGCATGTTGTCATTTAGGCTGTTACTTTCCAACAGAAGCACTCAGAAACAAGTTTTCAAGCCAGAAACAAGTTTTCAAGCCAGATTTGTGTGATTTGGGGAATTCTACACTAGCAGAGCAGTTTCATGTAGTTGGCATCAGTAATTGGTCCGAAAACAGCAGAATGTCACTTTTGAGCTTTTCGGCCCGAGAGAAGCATTTTGAGAGCATGTTGTCATTTAGGCTGTTACTTTCCAACAACAGAAACAATTTCAAGCCAGAAACAAGTTTTCAAGCCAGATTTGTGTGATTTGGGGAATTCTACACTAGCAGAGCAGTTTCATGTAGTTGGCATCAGTAATTGGTCCGAAAACAGCAGAATGTCACTTTTGAGCTTTTCGGCCCGAGAGAAGCATTTTGAGAGCATGTTGTCATTTAGGCTGTTACTTTCCAACAGAAGCACTCAGAAACAAGTTTTCAAGCCAGAAACAAGTTTTCAAGCCAGAAACGTGTGATTTGGGGAATTCTACACTAGCAGAGCAGTTTCATGTAGTTGGCATCAGTAATTGGTCCGAAAACAGCAGAATGTCACTTTTGAGCTTTTCGGCCCGAGAGAAGCATTTTGAGAGCATGTTGTCATTTAGGCTGTTACTTTCCAACAGAAGCACTCAGAAACAAGTTTTCAAGCCAGAAACAAGTTTTCAAGCCAGACGTGTGATTTGGGGAATTCTACACTAGCAGAGCAGTTTCATGTAGTTGGCATCAGTAATTGGTCCGAAAACAGCAGAATGTCACTTTTGAGCTTTTCGGCCCGAGAGAAGCATTTTGAGAGCATGTTGTCATTTAGGCTGTTACTTTCCAACAGAAGCACTCAGAAACAAGTTTTCAAGCCAGAAATTGTGTGATTTGGGGAATTCTACACTACCAGAGCAGTTTCATGTAGTTGGCATCAGTAATTGGTCCGAAAACAGCAGAATGTCACTTTTGAGCTTTTCGGCCCGAGAGAAGCATTTTGAGAGCATGTTGTCATTTAGGCTGTTACTTTCCAACAGAAGCAGAAACAAGTTTTCAAGCCAGAAACAAGTTTTCAAGCCAGAAACGTGTGATTTGGGGAATTCTACACTACCAGAGCAGTTTCATGTAGTTGGCATCAGTAATTGGTCCGAAAACAGCAGAATGTCACTTTTGAGCTTTTCGGCCCGAGAGAAGCATTTTGAGAGCATGTTGTCATTTAGGCTGTTACTTTCCAACAGAAGCACTCAGAAACAAGTTTTCAAGCCAGAAACAAGTTTTCAAGCCAGAAACGTGTGATTTGGGGAATTCTACACTACCAGAGCAGTTTCATGTAGTTGGCATCAGTAATTGGTCCGAAAACAGCAGAATGTCACTTTTGAGCTTTTCGGCCCGAGAGAAGCATTTTGAGAGCATGTTGTCATTTAGGCTGTTACTTTCCAACAGAAGCACTCAGAAACAAGTTTTCAAGCCAGAAACAAGTTTTCAAGCCAGACGTGTGATTTGGGGAATTCTACACTACCAGAGCAGTTTCATGTAGTTGGCATCAGTAATTGGTCCGAAAACAGCAGAATGTCACTTTTGAGCTTTTCGGCCCGAGAGAAGCATTTTGAGAGCATGTTGTCATTTAGGCTGTTACTTTCCAACAGAAGCACTCAGAAACAAGTTTTCAAGCCAGAAACAAGTTTTCAAGCCAGACGTGTGATTTGGGGAATTCTACACTACCAGAGCAGTTTCATGTAGTTGGCATCAGTAATTGGTCCGAAAACAGCAGAATGTCACTTTTGAGCTTTTCGGCCCGAGAGAAGCATTTTGAGAGCATGTTGTCATTTAGGCTGTTACTTTCCAACAGAAGCACTCAGAAACAAGTTTTCAAGCCAGATTTGTGTGATTTGGGGAATTCTACACTAGCAGAGCAGTTTCATGTAGTTGGCATCAGTAATTGGTCCGAAAACAGCAGAATGTCACTTTTGAGCTTTTCGGCCCGAGAGAAGCATTTTGAGAGCATGTTGTCATTTAGGCTGTTACTTTCCAACAGAAGCACTCAGAAACAAGTTTTCAAGCCAGAAACAAGTTTTCAAGCCAGAAACGTGTGATTTGGGGAATTCTACACTAGCAGAGCAGTTTCATGTAGTTGGCATCAGTAATTGGTCCGAAAACAGCAGAATGTCACTTTTGAGCTTTTCGGCCCGAGAGAAGCATTTTGAGAGCATGTTGTCATTTAGAGATTTGTGTGATTTGGGGAATTCTACACTACAGAGCAGTTTCATGTAGTTGGCATCAGTAATTGGTCCGAAAACAGCAGAATGTCACTTTTGAGCTTTTCGGCCCGAGAGAAGCATTTTGAGAGCATGTTGTCATTTAGGCTGTTACTTTCCAACAGAAGCACTCAGAAACAAGTTTTCAAGCCAGAAACAAGTTTTCAAGCCAGAAACGTGTGATTTGGGGAATTCTACACTAGCAGAGCAGTTTCATGTAGTTGGCATCAGTAATTGGTCCGAAAACAGCAGAATGTCACTTTTGAGCTTTTCGGCCCGAGAGAAGCATTTTGAGAGCATGTTGTCATTTAGGCTGTTACTTTCCAACAGAAGCACTCAGAAACAAGTTTTCAAGCCAGAAACAAGTTTTCAAGCCAGAAACGTGTGATTTGGGGAATTCTACACTACCAGAGCAGTTTCATGTAGTTGGCATCAGTAATTGGTCCGAAAACAGCAGAATGTCACTTTTGAGCTTTTCGGCCCGAGAGAAGCATTTTGAGAGCATGTTGTCATTTAGGCTGTTACTTTCCAACAGAAGCACTCAGAAACAAGTTTTCAAGCCAGAAACAAGTTTTCAAGCCAGAAACGTGTGATTTGGGGAATTCTACACTACAGAGCAGTTTCATGTAGTTGGCATCAGTAATTGGTCCGAAAACAGCAGAATGTCACTTTTGAGCTTTTCGGCCCGAGAGAAGCATTTTGAGAGCATGTTGTCATTTAGGCTGTTACTTTCCAACAGAAGCACTCAGAAACAAGTTTTCAAGCCAGATTTGTGTGATTTGGGGAATTCTACACTAGCAGAGCAGTTTCATGTAGTTGGCATCAGTAATTGGTCCGAAAACAGCAGAATGTCACTTTTGAGCTTTTCGGCCCGAGAGAAGCATTTTGAGAGCATGTTGTCATTTAGGCTGTTACTTTCCAACAGAAGCACTCAGAAACAAGTTTTCAAGCCAGAAACAAGTTTTCAAGCCAGAAACGTGTGATTTGGGGAATTCTACACTACCAGAGCAGTTTCATGTAGTTGGCATCAGTAATTGGTCCGAAAACAGCAGAATGTCACTTTTGAGCTTTTCGGCCCGAGAGAAGCATTTTGAGAGCATGTTGTCATTTAGGCTGTTACTTTCCAACAGAAGCACTCAGAAACAAGTTTTCAAGCCAGAAACGTGTGATTTGGGGAATTCTACACTACCAGAGCAGTTTCATGTAGTTGGCATCAGTAATTGGTCCGAAAACAGCAGAATGTCACTTTTGAGCTTTTCGGCCCGAGAGAAGCATTTTGAGAGCATGTTGTCATTTAGGCTGTTACTTTCCAACAGAAGCACTCAGAAACAAGTTTTCAAGCCAGAAACAAGTTTTCAAGCCAGACGTGTGATTTGGGGAATTCTACACTACCAGAGCAGTTTCATGTAGTTGGCATCAGTAATTGGTCCGAAAACAGCAGAATGTCACTTTTGAGCTTTTCGGCCCGAGAGAAGCATTTTGAGAGCAGTTGTCATTTAGCAGATTTGTGTGATTTGGGGAATTCTACACTAGCAGAGCAGTTTCATGTAGTTGGCATCAGTAATTGGTCCGAAAACAGCAGAATGTCACTTTTGAGCTTTTCGGCCCGAGAGAAGCATTTTGAGAGCATGTTGTCATTTAGGCTGTTACTTTCCAACAGAAGCACTCAGAAACAAGTTTTCAAGCCAGAAACAAGTTTTCAAGCCAGAAACGTGTGATTTGGGGAATTCTACACTAGCAGAGCAGTTTCATGTAGTTGGCATCAGTAATTGGTCCGAAAACAGCAGAATGTCACTTTTGAGCTTTTCGGCCCGAGAGAAGCATTTTGAGAGCATGTTGTCATTTAGGCTGTTACTTTCCAACAGAAGCACTCAGAAACAAGTTTTCAAGCAGAAACAAGTTTTCAAGCCAGAAACGTGTGATTTGGGGAATTCTACACTAGCAGAGCAGTTTCATGTAGTTGGCATCAGTAATTGGTCCGAAAACAGCAGAATGTCACTTTTGAGCTTTTCGGCCCGAGAGAAGCATTTTGAGAGCATGTTGTCATTTAGGCTGTTACTTTCCAACAGAAGCACTCAGAAACAAGTTTTCAAGCCAGAAACAAGTTTTCAAGCCAGAAACGTGTGATTTGGGGAATTCTACACTACCAGAGCAGTTTCATGTAGTTGGCATCAGTAATTGGTCCGAAAACAGCAGAATGTCACTTTTGAGCTTTTCGGCCCGAGAGAAGCATTTTGAGAGCATGTTGTCATTTAGGCTGTTACTTTCCAACAGAAGCACTCAGAAACAAGTTTTCAAGCCAGATGTGTGATTTGGGGAATTCTACACTACCAGAGCAGTTTCATGTAGTTGGCATCAGTAATTGGTCCGAAAACAGCAGAATGTCACTTTTGAGCTTTTCGGCCCGAGAGAAGCATTTTGAGAGCATGTTGTCATTTAGGCTGTTACTTTCCAACAGAAGCACTCAGAAACAAGTTTTCAAGCCAGAAACAAGTTTTCAAGCCAGAAACGTGTGATTTGGGGAATTCTACACTACCAGAGCAGTTTCATGTAGTTGGCATCAGTAATTGGTCCGAAAACAGCAGAATGTCACTTTTGAGCTTTTCGGCCCGAGAGAAGCATTTTGAGAGCATGTTGTCATTTAGGCTGTTACTTTCCAACAGAAGCACTCAGAAACAAGTTTTCAAGCCAGAAACAAGTTTTCAAGCCAGAAACGTGTGATTTGGGGAATTCTACACTACCAGAGCAGTTTCATGTAGTTGGCATCAGTAATTGGTCCGAAAACAGCAGAATGTCACTTTTGAGCTTTTCGGCCCGAGAGAAGCATTTTGAGAGCATGTTGTCATTTAGGCTGTTACTTTCCAACAGAAGCACTCAGAAACAAGTTTTCAAGCCAGAAACAAGTTTTCAAGCCAGATTTGTGTGATTTGGGGAATTCTACACTAGCAGAGCAGTTTCATGTAGTTGGCATCAGTAATTGGTCCGAAAACAGCAGAATGTCACTTTTGAGCTTTTCGGCCCGAGAGAAGCATTTTGAGAGCATGTTGTCATTTAGGCTGTTACTTTCCAACAGAAGCACTCAGAAACAAGTTTTCAAGCCAGAAACAAGTTTTCAAGCCAGTGTGTGATTTGGGGAATTCTACACTACCAGAGCAGTTTCATGTAGTTGGCATCAGTAATTGGTCCGAAAACAGCAGAATGTCACTTTTGAGCTTTTCGGCCCGAGAGAAGCATTTTGAGAGCGTTGTCATTTAGGCTGTTACTTTCCAACAGAAGCACTCAGAAACAAGTTTTCAAGCCAGAAACAAGTTTTCAAGCCAGAAACGTGTGATTTGGGGAATTCTACACTAGCAGAGCAGTTTCATGTAGTTGGCATCAGTAATTGGTCCGAAAACAGCAGAATGTCACTTTTGAGCTTTTCGGCCCGAGAGAAGCATTTTGAGAGCATGTTGTCATTTAGGCTGTTACTTTCCAACAGAAGCACTCAGAAACAAGTTTTCAGAAACAAGTTTTCAAGCCAGAAACGTGTGATTTGGGGAATTCTACACTAGCAGAGCAGTTTCATGTAGTTGGCATCAGTAATTGGTCCGAAAACAGCAGAATGTCACTTTTGAGCTTTTCGGCCCGAGAGAAGCATTTTGAGAGCATGTTGTCATTTAGGCTGTTACTTTCCAACAGAAGCACTCAGAAACAAGTTTTCAAGCCAGAAACAAGTTTTCAAGCCAGAAACGTGTGATTTGGGGAATTCTACACTACCAGAGCAGTTTCATGTAGTTGGCATCAGTAATTGGTCCGAAAACAGCAGAATGTCACTTTTGAGCTTTTCGGCCCGAGAGAAGCATTTTGAGAGCATGTTGTCATTTAGGCTGTTACTTTCCAACAGAAGCACTCAGAAACAAGTTTTCAAGCCAGATTTGTGTGATTTGGGGAATTCTACACTACCAGAGCAGTTTCATGTAGTTGGCATCAGTAATTGGTCCGAAAACAGCAGAATGTCACTTTTGAGCTTTTCGGCCCGAGAGAAGCATTTTGAGAGCATGTTGTCATTTAGGCTGTTACTTTCCAACAGAAGCACTCAGAAACAAGTTTTCAAGCCAGAAACAAGTTTTCAAGCCAGAAACGTGTGATTTGGGGAATTCTACACTACCAGAGCAGTTTCATGTAGTTGGCATCAGTAATTGGTCCGAAAACAGCAGAATGTCACTTTTGAGCTTTTCGGCCCGAGAGAAGCATTTTGAGAGCATGTTGTCATTTAGGCTGTTACTTTCCAACAGAAGCACTCAGAAACAAGTTTTCAAGCCAGAAACAAGTTTTCAAGAAATTTGTGATTTGGGGAATTCTACACTAGCAGAGCAGTTTCATGTAGTTGGCATCAGTAATTGGTCCGAAAACAGCAGAATGTCACTTTTGAGCTTTTCGGCCCGAGAGAAGCATTTTGAGAGCATGTTGTCATTTAGGCTGTTACTTTCCAACAGAAGCACTCAGAAACAAGTTTTCAAGCCAGAATGTGTGATTTGGGGAATTCTACACTACCAGAGCAGTTTCATGTAGTTGGCATCAGTAATTGGTCCGAAAACAGCAGAATGTCACTTTTGAGCTTTTCGGCCCGAGAGAAGCATTTTGAGAGCATGTTGTCATTTAGGCTGTTACTTTCCAACAGAAGCACTCAGAAACAAGTTTTCAAGCCAAATTGTGATTTGGGGAATTCTACACTACCAGAGCAGTTTCATGTAGTTGGCATCAGTAATTGGTCCGAAAACAGCAGAATGTCACTTTTGAGCTTTTCGGCCCGAGAGAAGCATTTTGAGAGCATGTTGTCATTTAGGCTGTTACTTTCCAACAGAAGCACTCAGAAACAAGTTTTCAAGCCAGAAACAAGTTTTCAAGCCAGAAACGTGTGATTTGGGGAATTCTACACTACCAGAGCAGTTTCATGTAGTTGGCATCAGTAATTGGTCCGAAAACAGCAGAATGTCACTTTTGAGCTTTTCGGCCCGAGAGAAGCATTTTGAGAGCATGTTGTCATTTAGGCTGTTACTTTCCAACAGAAGCACTCAGAAACAAGTTTTCAAGCCAGAAACAAGTTTTCAAGCCAGACGTGTGATTTGGGGAATTCTACACTACCAGAGCAGTTTCATGTAGTTGGCATCAGTAATTGGTCCGAAAACAGCAGAATGTCACTTTTGAGCTTTTCGGCCCGAGAGAAGCATTTTGAGAGCATGTTGTCATTTAGGCTGTTACTTTCCAACAGAAGCACTCAGAAACAAGTTTTCAAGCCAGATTTGTGTGATTTGGGGAATTCTACACTACCAGAGCAGTTTCATGTAGTTGGCATCAGTAATTGGTCCGAAAACAGCAGAATGTCACTTTTGAGCTTTTCGGCCCGAGAGAAGCATTTTGAGAGCATGTTGTCATTTAGGCTGTTACTTTCCAACAGAAGCACTCAGAAACAAGTTTTCAAGCCAGAAACGTGTGTGATTTGGGGAATTCTACACTACCAGAGCAGTTTCATGTAGTTGGCATCAGTAATTGGTCCGAAAACAGCAGAATGTCACTTTTGAGCTTTTCGGCCCGAGAGAAGCATTTTGAGAGCATGTTGTCATTTAGGCTGTTACTTTCCAACAGAAGCACTCAGAAACAAGTTTTCAAGCCAGAAACAAGTTTTCAAGCCAGAAACGTGTGATTTGGGGAATTCTACACTACCAGAGCAGTTTCATGTAGTTGGCATCAGTAATTGGTCCGAAAACAGCAGAATGTCACTTTTGAGCTTTTCGGCCCGAGAGAAGCATTTTGAGAGCATGTTGTCATTTAGGCTGTTACTTTCCAACAGAAGCACTCAGAAACAAGTTTTCAAGCCAGAAACGTGTGATTTGGGGAATTCTACACTAGCAGAGCAGTTTCATGTAGTTGGCATCAGTAATTGGTCCGAAAACAGCAGAATGTCACTTTTGAGCTTTTCGGCCCGAGAGAAGCATTTTGAGAGCATGTTGTCATTTAGGCTGTTACTTTCCAACAGAAGCACTCAGAAACAAGTTTTCAAGCCAGAAACAAGTTTTCAAGCCAGAAACGTGTGATTTGGGGAATTCTACACTACCAGAGCAGTTTCATGTAGTTGGCATCAGTAATTGGTCCGAAAACAGCAGAATGTCACTTTTGAGCTTTTCGGCCCGAGAGAAGCATTTTGAGAGCATGTTGTCATTTAGGCTGTTACTTTCCAACAGAAGCACTCAGAAACAAGTTTTCAAGCCAGAAACAAGTTTTCAAGCCAACGTGTGATTTGGGGAATTCTACACTAGCAGAGCAGTTTCATGTAGTTGGCATCAGTAATTGGTCCGAAAACAGCAGAATGTCACTTTTGAGCTTTTCGGCCCGAGAGAAGCATTTTGAGAGCATGTTGTCATTTAGGCTGTTACTTTCCAACAGAAGCACTCAGAAACAAGTTTTCAAGCCAGACGTGTGATTTGGGGAATTCTACACTACCAGAGCAGTTTCATGTAGTTGGCATCAGTAATTGGTCCGAAAACAGCAGAATGTCACTTTTGAGCTTTTCGGCCCGAGAGAAGCATTTTGAGAGCATGTTGTCATTTAGGCTGTTACTTTCCAACAGAAGCACTCAGAAACAAGTTTTCAAGCCAGAAACAAGTTTTCAAGCCAGAAACGTGTGATTTGGGGAATTCTACACTACCAGAGCAGTTTCATGTAGTTGGCATCAGTAATTGGTCCGAAAACAGCAGAATGTCACTTTTGAGCTTTTCGGCCCGAGAGAAGCATTTTGAGAGCATGTTGTCATTTAGGCTGTTACTTTCCAACAGAAGCACTCAGAAACAAGTTTTCAAGCCAGAAACAAGTTTTCAAGCCCAGAAACGTGTGATTTGGGGAATTCTACACTACCAGAGCAGTTTCATGTAGTTGGCATCAGTAATTGGTCCGAAAACAGCAGAATGTCACTTTTGAGCTTTTCGGCCCGAGAGAAGCATTTTGAGAGCATGTTGTCATTTAGGCTGTTACTTTCCAACAGAAGCACTCAGAAACAAGTTTTCAAGCCAGAAACAAGTTTTCAAGCCAGATTTGTGTGATTTGGGGAATTCTACACTAGCAGAGCAGTTTCATGTAGTTGGCATCAGTAATTGGTCCGAAAACAGCAGAATGTCACTTTTGAGCTTTTCGGCCCGAGAGAAGCATTTTGAGAGCATGTTGTCATTTAGGCTGTTACTTTCCAACAGAAGCACTCAGAAACAAGTTTTCAAGCCAGAAACGTGTGATTTGGGGAATTCTACACTACCAGAGCAGTTTCATGTAGTTGGCATCAGTAATTGGTCCGAAAACAGCAGAATGTCACTTTTGAGCTTTTCGGCCCGAGAGAAGCATTTTGAGAGCATGTTGTCATTTAGGCTGTTACTTTCCAACAGAAGCACTCAGAAACAAGTTTTCAAGCCAGAAACAAGTTTTCAAGCAGATTAGTGTGATTTGGGGAATTCTACACTACCAGAGCAGTTTCATGTAGTTGGCATCAGTAATTGGTCCGAAAACAGCAGAATGTCACTTTTGAGCTTTTCGGCCCGAGAGAAGCATTTTGAGAGCATGTTGTCATTTAGGCTGTTACTTTCCAACAGAAGCACTCAGAAACAAGTTTTCAAGCCAGAAACAAGTTTTCAAGCCAGAAACGTGTGATTTGGGGAATTCTACACTAGCAGAGCAGTTTCATGTAGTTGGCATCAGTAATTGGTCCGAAAACAGCAGAATGTCACTTTTGAGCTTTTCGGCCCGAGAGAAGCATTTTGAGAGCATGTTGTCATTTAGGCTGTTACTTTCCAACAGAAGCACTCAGAAACAAGTTTTCAAGCCAGAAGTTTTCAAGCCAGTGTGATTTGGGGAATTCTACACTACCAGAGCAGTTTCATGTAGTTGGCATCAGTAATTGGTCCGAAAACAGCAGAATGTCACTTTTGAGCTTTTCGGCCCGAGAGAAGCATTTTGAGAGCATGTTGTCATTTAGGCTGTTACTTTCCAACAGAAGCACTCAGAAACAAGTTTTCAAGCCAGAGTGTGATTTGGGGAATTCTACACTAGCAGAGCAGTTTCATGTAGTTGGCATCAGTAATTGGTCCGAAAACAGCAGAATGTCACTTTTGAGCTTTTCGGCCCGAGAGAAGCATTTTGAGAGCATGTTGTCATTTAGGCTGTTACTTTCCAACAGAAGCACTCAGAAACAAGTTTTCAAGCCAGAAACAAGTTTTCAAGCCAGATTTGTGTGATTTGGGGAATTCTACACTACCAGAGCAGTTTCATGTAGTTGGCATCAGTAATTGGTCCGAAAACAGCAGAATGTCACTTTTGAGCTTTTCGGCCCGAGAGAAGCATTTTGAGAGCATGTTGTCATTTAGGCTGTTACTTTCCAACAGAAGCACTCAGAAACAAGTTTTCAAGCCAGAAACAAGTTTTCAAGCCAGAAACGTGTGATTTGGGGAATTCTACACTACCAGAGCAGTTTCATGTAGTTGGCATCAGTAATTGGTCCGAAAACAGCAGAATGTCACTTTTGAGCTTTTCGGCCCGAGAGAAGCATTTTGAGAGCATGTTGTCATTTAGGCTGTTACTTTCCAACAGAAGCACTCAGAAACAAGTTTTCAAGCCAGAAACAAGTTTTCAAGCCAGAAACGTGTGATTTGGGGAATTCTACACTCAGAGCAGTTTCATGTAGTTGGCATCAGTAATTGGTCCGAAAACAGCAGAATGTCACTTTTGAGCTTTTCGGCCCGAGAGAAGCATTTTGAGAGCATGTTGTCATTTAGGCTGTTACTTTCCAACAGAAGCACTCAGAAACAAGTTTTCAAGCCAGAAACAAGTTTTCAAGCCAGAAACGTGTGATTTGGGGAATTCTACACTACCAGAGCAGTTTCATGTAGTTGGCATCAGTAATTGGTCCGAAAACAGCAGAATGTCACTTTTGAGCTTTTCGGCCCGAGAGAAGCATTTTGAGAGCATGTTGTCATTTAGGCTGTTACTTTCCAACAGAAGCACTCAGAAACAAGTTTTCAAGCCAGAAACAAGTTTTCAAGCCAGATTTGTGATTTGGGGAATTCTACACTACCAGAGCAGTTTCATGTAGTTGGCATCAGTAATTGGTCCGAAAACAGCAGAATGTCACTTTTGAGCTTTTCGGCCCGAGAGAAGCATTTTGAGAGCATGTTGTCATTTAGGCTGTTACTTTCCAACAGAAGCACTCAGAAACAAGTTTTCAAGCCAGATATGTGTGATTTGGTGAATTCTACACTACCAGAGCAGTTTCATGTAGTTGGCATCAGTAATTGGTCCGAAAACAGCAGAATGTCACTTTTGAGCTTTTCGGCCCGAGAGAAGCATTTTGAGAGCATGTTGTCATTTAGGCTGTTACTTTCCAACAGAAGCACTCAGAAACATGTTTTCAAGCCAGAAACAAGTTTTCAAGCCAGATTTGTGTGATTTGGGGAATTCTACACTACCAGAGCAATTTCATGTAGTTGGCATCAGTAATTGGTCCGAAAACAGCAGAATGTCACTTTTGAGCTTTTCGGCCCGAGAGAAGCATTTGAGAGCATGTTGTCATTTAGGCTGTTACTTTCCAACAGAAGCACCCAGAAACAAGTTTTCAAGCCAGAAACAAGTTTTCAAGCCAGAAACGTGTGATTTGGGGAATTCTACACTACCAGAGCAGTTTCATGTAGTTGGCATCAGTAATTGGTCCGAAAACAGCAGAATGTCACTTTTGAGCTTTTCGGCCCGAGAGAAGCATTTTGAGAGCATGTTGTCATTTAGGCTGTTACTTTCCAACAGAAGCACTCAGAAACAAGTTTTCAAGCCAGATATGTGTGATTTGGTGAATTCTACACTACCAGAGCAGTTTCATGTAGTTGGCATCAGTAATTGGTCCGAAAACAGCAGAATGTCACTTTTGAGCTTTTCGGCCCGAGAGAAGCATTTTGAGAGCATGTTGTCATTTAGGCTGTTACTTTCCAACAGAAGCACTCAGAAACAAGTTTTCAAGCCAGAAACAAGTTTTCAAGCCAGAAACGTGTGATTTGGGGAATTCTACACTAGCAGAGCAGTTTCATGTAGTTGGCATCAGTAATTGGTCCGAAAACAGCAGAATGTCACTTTTGAGCTTTTCGGCCCGAGAGAAGCATTTTGAGAGCATGTTGTCATTTAGGCTGTTACTTTCCAACTGAAGCACTCAGAAACAAGTTTTCAAGCCAGATATGTGTGATTTGGGGAATTCTACACTACCAGAGCAGTTTCATGTAGTTGGCATCAGTAATTGGTCCGAAAACAGCAGAATGTCACTTTTGAGCTTTTCGGCCCGAGAGAAGCATTTTGAGAGCATGTTGTCATTTAGGCTGTTACTTTCCAACAGAAGCACTCAGAAACAACTTTTCAAGCCAGAAACAAGTTTTCAAGCCAGATTTGTGTGATTTGGGGAATTCTACACTAGCAGAGCAGTTTCATGTAGTTGGCATCAGTAATTGGTCCGAAAACAGCAGAATGTCACTTTTGAGCTTTTCGGCCCGAGAGAAGCATTTTGAGAGCATGTTGTCATTTAGGCTGTTTACTTTCCAACAGAAGCACTCAGAAACAACTTTTCAAGCCAGAAACAAGTTTTCAAGCCAGATTTGTTTGATTTGGGGAATTCTACACTACCAGAGCAGTTTCATGTAGTTGGCATCAGTAATTGGTCCGAAAACAGCAGAATGTCACTTTTGAGCTTTTCGGCCCGAGAGAAGCATTTTGAGAGCATGTTTTCATTTAGGCTGTTACTTTCCAACAGAAGCACTCAGAAACAAGTTTTCAAGCCAGAAACAAGTTTTCAAGCCAGATTTGTGTGATTTGGGGAATTCTACACTAGCAGAGCAGTTTCATGTAGTTGGCATCAGTAATTGGTCCGAAAACAGCAGAATGTCACTTTTGAGCTTTTCAGCCCGAGAGAAGCATTTTGAGAGCATGTTGTCATTTAGGCTGTTACTTTCCAACAGAAGCACTCAGAAACAAGTTTTCAAGCCAGAAACAAGTTTTCAAGCCAGAAACGTGTGATTTGGGGAATTCTACACTAGCAGAGCAGTTTCATGTAGTTGGCATCAGTAATTGGTCCGAAAACAGCAGAATGTCACTTTTGAGCTTTTCGGCCCGAGAGAAGCATTTTGAGAGCATGTTGTCATTTAGGCTGTTACTTTCCAACAGAAGCACTCAGAAACAAGTTTTCAAGCCAGAAACAAGTTTTCAAGCCAGATATGTGTGATTTGGGGAATTCTACACTACCAGAGCAGTTTCATGTAGTTGGCATCAGTAATTGGTCCGAAAACAGCAGAATGTCACTTTTGAGCTTTTCGGCCCGAGAGAAGCATTTTGAGAGCATGTTGACTTTTAAAATTTTTGTTGAAATATATCAGTTGAAAAAAACCGTTGTTCCAACATCCAATCAATGCTGATTGAACTGTTGAAAAAGTGTTGATCCATGAATAATGATACAATGTTGAAAGATCAACTCTGAATTAAGTTGAGTCCAGTTAAAAGCCCTACCTACATATCCCATTATACTTTGGGAGCAGGGTGGTTTTGGAACATAGTTCAAGGGCTTGATTGGAGTATAGATGTTGTCCGTCACACCTCTAAATTCATTTATTCTATTTATTGACTTTTTGTTTTTGTATCTCTGAAAGAGCTCTCATGTATTGTGTGTTAGTGTTTTCTCATAATTTGTAAATTGAATATTTAAATAAAGGTTAAAAAAAGACACATAGGCGACACCCGCTTGCGCATGCGCAAAGTGGGTCTGTGTCATCATGGTCAGGCTAAACTGGTTTTGACCGGCGGTTCAGACTGTGGTTGACATTGACAGTAACAGCTACAAATATATAACGGTAAGAACACGTGGTTAACATTAAAGCACATGTGACAAACTCAAGGCCCATGGGCCGAATTCGGCCCGCCACATCATTTTATGTGGCCCACAAGAGCTGGCATGACTGCTGCTTTTGGGGGGTGTTGTGGGGAAAATGCTTTCTACCTGTCTGGTTAAATTTTTTATTTTTTTGTCCAACATACAGCAGTAACGGGTCTATTTTCAGCTGCTGACACAGCTGGAAAGCATGCCTGACACTGCATAAGTGTGGATGCTCACATCATCTTTATAGCTACAGTTATTAAAATAGTTATCATTATTCGCGTGGACAGCCTTTCACATATCTATAATCAACCAGATCCAACCTCTCTCTGTATTTTACTGGTGAATAGGATCCACCGGTGTGTAAGATTCAAATCACTTTTCAATGAAAAAAAAGGTGCGTTTTATACACCGGTATTTACGGTATGTTGTAATAACACAGCAATGGATTTACACATGTTTTTATATTTTTTCGTAAAAACATGTACAATATTTGTGCGTGGGTAAATAAATATTAGTAATCAAATGCAGAGAGTTATTCAACAATATGTTAATAAGTAGTTACATTTATACAGTCTTACAGTTCCAACCGGCCCTTCAAGGACAACCATAATGCTGATGTGTGATGAGGCCAGAGCGGTAAGGCTAATCTCCTGCTGATGTTGAATGTTGCTGCGAAGGCCCCGAGCTCACCCAGCACACTTCACAGATGTGTATTGAAACAGGAACCTTTGTTACAATGTCTCTGTTGGTCGAAAGTGGCACATTGGCACACTTTCCATCCACAAACTTTAAAAATAAGGTTGAGACTTCACATTCTTCTGCCTTCTCTTTTCCAGAGATTTGGAAGAACACGACCTGAAAGTCTCCTTCAACGGTGAGCTGTCCCCAAACCTAACCCAACCATCTATTTGAATCTGAAAGTAACTTACTGTAACCCTTAAAACTAAAAAAAAAAAAAAAAACATCATTTACATTCTTGTGAAATTTAGATACAGGCTGTTGTGGAAGGTATTATAAAAAAAAATGATGGGCACAGCCTACCTCATTTAAATGAATGTTTTTATTATTTTCAAATTGAATGATTTTCTTTATAAAACATTTAGGCTTAAAAATATTTATTTTGGGTTTTTTTCACTCCCAGATGTATCACAAAAAATGGAGACGACAAAATGCACAATTACGTGCATTCATGGACTCTAGTAACTCAATGAGAATCCAGGTCCCTCATCACTCTCCCTCCTGGTAGTTGTAGTCTGCTGTGATAGTGTCCTGTGGCAGTCAGGGCTGCCACCTGTAATAATGTATAAACTTGTATAGAATCACACAGAGACACGTCTGTATGAAATAACTTGTTTACGTCCTGTCTCTTCTTTTATGAACATTCCCAGCAGGTTAACAACAACACTGGTGACAGACTCCACTTAGCGGTCGGCTATCACACAACCCGTCACGTCAGAATCTTTTGTCTGTATTGTATGCGTTAATTTCCCTTGCATGTGTGTTTAAGTGATGAAATGCACTACTGTTGAACTGTTGTTTTTAGAGGTGATAACGGGCATTTTTATACCTGTGATACAACTTGCCTGGCCTGTGCTACAAAACTAGGAACCTCTGTAGCACCAGTGGTATGTGCTCAAAAAGTTAACATATAGCCCTGGTGCAATATTGCCAGTATAAATTAAGCACTGTAAAGCTGCAGAGTCTACAACAACAACTACAAGTCTTCTAGATGTAAGAAAATGTTTGGCACAGACCTCAACAAATGTCACGATATATATTTTATAAAAACTGCAATGCAAAATGATCATGCCCACTAATTTGAGAATTAGACCTAATTTGCAATAACGGTCATAGCAATTTCCTTTTTAAGTTATATATATTTTTAACCATATCATTTAGCTGTAGCCGAAAGAGTCAGTTCAAGCGGAGTTCCTCAGAGTCCTTCTCATGGCTGCAGAATGCTTCTGAACCCACAAGGAGCAGTAAGAGGTGAGGGTGTTGTGAGGAACATATTCTGGCATATGGGAAAAAAAATACTGGAACTCTTTAAGATACCTGTATCTGTCTTGGGTGTACATGATCATTATCAGTGACACTCCAAGAACGACTATCGACCGGAACCTCAGGCAGCCTCCTGAAAAGTCTATGAGAGCTGAAAGGGATCCCCCAAATGCAGCCGAGGCAATGTTCACGCATGCACACTCAAACAAATTGAGGAAGGAAGACTTCCCGATGTCTGAAAAAAGTAATGTTATTCTCTTATTTTTGCTGACAAATAATTAGGAGTCTTCCAGTGTCCCAAGCTGTCCCAAAAGTTTCAGTTGAATCAGATTCAGCAGTTCAATATGACACTTTGCTGATTCTTCAAACTATCCTGTTTTTTTTTCACATGGGCACATGGTAAAACTGTAAAGTTTTTCTTTTTTTTATTACAAGCCAAAAAAAAAAAAAAAAGGCAGATTTTTCTACTTATTCCAAGTGAAAATTTGTGTGAAACAAATGAAAATTGATATTTTGAGTGTATGAGATTTATTTTGACTAGAAATTAGATATTTTGACTAGAAATATCACAAATATTCTTGGTAAGATTTTGAGTTTTGCAGTGCGTTTTTATTGGGCAAATGAAAAAACAATGATTTTGTGGTGTAAAAATAATAATTGGCCACTTCTTACTTGGCTAGAATTCCAGAAGAGAGTTCTTCAGCTCCTTCTCGAAATCAAGTATACAATTTAAGTTGCCACCTCATCTGCTGGAACAAGTTATGAAGTGAAGCTGGCAAACACTAAAGAGGAACTCGAAGCTTTAGAGAATCGCCTGGAGGACAAGAATGAGGGAGCAGAACTGGTAAGTTTTAACCCTCAGGTGGTATTGACCCCAATACCACCTGAGGGTTAAAACTTACCAGTTCTGCTCCCATTCTGAGTATCAGGCTAGTGAAATGTGGTTTCACAACTCTAACGTACATGGGGCTAATGAAGTTCTCAGGCACCATTCCTAATTTCAGGCAAAGAGCACTTTTAAATTAATTGTGCACATTTCCTGCTGGACAACTTCTCAGGCCTCAAATCTTTTCTTCCTTTAAGCCCTGAATTTCAAAGCTAAATATTTGTAGAGATATTATGATGCCTCTCCCTGATTGGGTACAAGACAAAAACAATCAGACTGATGTAATAAGTACAGCTTCATGGGGCATTTCACATTTTGATCAGAGACAGCAGCAGAGACAGACTGTGTACAGTACACAGTATGTTTTCATCCAGGTAATGTCTTTACAGCAAGAAGTGCCTTTTACGGCTTCTTGCACCACTGAGGTGTGTGTGTGTGTGTGTGTGTGTGTGTGTGTGTGTGTGTGTGTGTGTGTGTGTGTGTGTGTGCGTGTGTGTGTGCATGTTATGCTAGCAGTAGCTAATGTACCCGGAGGACAACAAGTGCTATGAAAAAAACAAAGACAACAAAAGGGTTAAATAATTAATCTTGTAAAGTGCTGGCAAAGTTTCATTATGAAGTTCAGTTTCTTCACCTTGGTGACCGCTACAAACCCCTCATGTGCCTGTTTTGTGGAGGTCTGGACTCTACTGTCCTCTTTTTATGGTTATAATTTTAATTTCTTGTTGCTCCTTTTCAGAGTAAACATCTGAAGAGGTTGGGAGGCAATGATGTTGCAGACCTTGTTAAGAAGTCAATGGCTGCGTAAATAACTTTATGTCTCTTTTTTGCATTAGATTATTGGTCCAGGTAATATGAACAACACAAACATGATCCAGTAGTTTGGATAAGTTGGAGAAAATTCATGGAAATAGATTTTACTTAACAAAAAAATGTTCCCTGACATATACTGACACACCCACTTACTCACTCTCTGCTACATTTTCATATTCTAATATTCTGTTTTACCATGGCAAAACTATGACAAATAAAATGATGGCCAAAATGAGCCTCAGAGGAAGAAGTGGGAAGGTTGCCTTCTGTACAAGACAATCTGTGGTGAGTTTGCTTTAACATAGTAGCTTTGTGACAATGTTTTAAATAATTTAATATAGTAAGCAGAATAATAACTCATAAGCAAATCATTTTTAGTTGGAGGACTCTACAGATCATGCTCTACAGGTTGCATATGTGGTTGCAGTCTAGAGCCCTGCCCCATCACCTTTTGCACAATATGCTTTGATAGATAATGCAGTAAAATAAGGCAATTTTGTGTGTGTTAGTATTTTGTTGTAATTGAAAGGTTAGCATTTGCTAATACTGATTTGCTGTTTTTCCCCCCCTCTACAGACGCTGTCTTCAGCTCATTTAATAAAACAACGACCAAAGTAGCAGAATATATGTCCAAATATTTGAAATATGCGCCATAGAGGATGGGTGGTGGTGGCAGAAAGAAGGAGCACATGAAGCGAAGATTTAACCAAAGTCCTGCTGTGATCAGTATTGCCCACTGTTCGGGCTATTTTTCTCAGGTTGAACTTTAACATATGATTAAAAAAATGTTGAAAAAAAGACTGCTTGTGTGTGAAATGTTGGTACACTTGATTTTTCAGCCATGTCAGGTATTAAAGCATATAGTTTCTTACACCATTGAAATGTCTTTATTTATCTTCTTCCTGGTCTTGCTTTGGCTTCTTCCTACCTGACTGTCCATGTTGTGAACATTTAAATGACAGTGTTTTTGGTGCTTTCCATGTAATATCAATGAGATCTCTTCAAGATGATTAGTAATCACAAAAACGATTCTTGCTATGATTGCTTGCCTAGCTTACTTGTCTAGTAAAGAGAGAATTATGTTTTGGAGTGAGAGTGAGTGCTTCTGTTGGAAAACAACAGTCTAAATTACAGCACGCTCTCAAAATGCTTCTCTCTGCCTGAAAAGCTCAAAAGTGACATTCTGCTGTTTTTCGACCAACTACTGATGGAAACTAGAGAAAAAAAGCATTAGCAAAAGAAATGGCAGTCCACCCCAACTATGCAACATACAAAAGGTCAAAAGGCTGTTTCGCTACAATATGACACAACGAGGTGTGTGCCCGGTTGGGAGAGGAGGAAGGTAAGGTCTGCCTGCTAGCTCACAGCGACTGCCATCTTGGTCCTTTGAAAACACGAACGGCCTTGACGGCAGCAAGTCAGGAACGAGCACGGATCCAATGAACCAATCACCGCTGGGCTGTGGCACACACCTATTTGCATACAAAAAAAAACAAAAAAAACAAAGCACAGAGAACATGTGCAGGAAAACTCTCACAAAGAAAAGAAATTACGACAACAGTCATAACAATGCTTCTCTCGGCCTGAAAAGCTGAAAAGTGACATTCTGCTGTTTTCCGACCAACTATGTGAAACTGCTCTGGTAGTGTAGAACTCCCCAAATCACACGTTTCTGGCTTGAAAACTTGTTTCTTAGTGCTTCTGTTGGAAAGCAACAGTCTAAATTACAACATGCTCTCAAAATGCTTCACTTGGCCTGAAAAGCTCAAAAGTGACAGACAAAAGTAGCCCAAAACGGGACAGAGTTGCCCAAAACAGAAAAAAGTCATCCAAAACGGGACAAAGTTGCCCAAAACGGGAAGAATTTGCGCACTACAGAAAAAAGTCACAAAAAATGGAAAAATTTGCACAAAACAGGGAAAAGTAGCCCAAAAAAGGACAGAGTTGCCCAAAGCGGAAAAAAGTAGACAAAAACGGGCCGAATTTGCCAAAGGATAAAAAAGTCACCCATAATGGGATTGTCGCCCAAAACAGGAAAAAGTAGCCCAAAAACGGGAAAAGTAGCCCAAAATGGTCCAAAGTAGCCCAAAATGGACCACAGTACACCGAAAAGGGGAAAAAGTAGCCCAAAACTGGTAAAGGTACCCCAAAACGGACCAAAGTAGCCCAAAACAGACCACAGTAGCCCAAAACGGACCACAGTAGCCCAAAACGGACCAGAGTAGACCAAAACAGATCAAAATAGCCCAAAACGGACCACCGTAGCCCAATAGAGGAAAAAGTAGCCCAAAACGGACCACAGTAGCCCAAAACAGGAAAAAGTAGCCCAAAACGGACCACAGTAGCCCAAAATAGATACACAGTAGCCCCAAAACAGACCAAAGTAGCCCAAAACGGATCGAAGTAGCCCAAAACGGACCACAATAGCCCACAACGGACCGACGTAGCCCAAAATAGATCCACTGTAGCCCCAAAATGGACCGAAGGAGGCCAAAACGGATCAAAGTAGCCCTAAACGGACCACAGTAGCCCAAAACGGACAACAGTAGCCCAAAATAGATCCACAGTAGCCCCAAAACAGGCCAAAGTAGCCCAAAACGGATCACAGTAGCCCAAAACAGGAAAAAGTAGCCCAAAACGGACCACAGTAGCCCAAAACAGGAAAAAGTAGCCCAAAATGGATCACAGTAGCCCAAAACATTCCAAAGTAGCCCAAAACAGATCACGATAGCACAAAACAGGAAAAAGTAGCCCAAAACGGATCACAGTAGCCCAAAACATACCGAAGTAGCCCAAAATAGATCCACTGTAGCCCCAAAATAGATCCACAGTAGCCCAAAACTGATCGAAGTAGCCCAAAACGGATCAAAGTAGCCCAAAACGGACCACAGTAGCCCAAAATAGATCCACAGTAAACCCAAAACAGACCAAAGTAGCCCAAAAACAGATCACAGTAGCCCAAACAGGAAAAAGTAGCCAAAATGGACCACAGTAGCCCAAAATAAATCCACAGTAGCCCAAAACAGACCAAAGTAGCCCAAAAACGGATCGAAGTAGCCCAAAACGGACCACACTAGCCCAAACAGGAAAAACTAGCCCAAAACGGACCACAGTAGCCCAAAATAGATCCACAGTAGCCAAAAATAGACCAAAGTAGCCCAAAACGGATCGAAGTAGCCCAAAACGGACCACACTAGCCCAAAACAGGAAAAAGTAGCCCAAAACGGACCCAGTAGCCCAAAATAGATCACAGCCCAAAACAGAAAGTAGCCCAAAATGATCGAAGTAGCCCAAAACGGACCACACTAGCCCAAAACAGGAAAAAGTAGCCCAAAAAACCGAAGGAGCCCAAAACGAAAGTAGCCCAAAACGGAACAGTAGCCCAAAACGGACCACAGTAGCCCAAATAGATCCACAGTAACCCCAAAACAGACCAAGTAGCCCAAAACGGACAGTAGCCCAAAACAGGAAAAAGTAGCCCAAAACGGACCACAGTAGCCCAAAACAGGAAAAGTAGCCCAAAAGGACTGAAGTAACCAAAACGGATCAAGTAGCCCAAAACAGACCACACTAGCCAAAAAACAGAAAAAGTAGCCCAAATGGACTGAAGTAGCCAAAACGGATCGAAGTAGCCCAAAAAAACAGTAGCCCAAAACAGACCAAAGTAGCCCAAAACGGACCACAGTAGCCCAAAATAGATCCAGTAGCCCAAAACAGACCAAAGTAGCCCAAAACGGATCGAAGTAGCCCAAAACAGAAAGTAGCCCAAAACGGACCAAAGTAGCCCAAAACGGACCAAAGTAGCCCAAAACAGGAAAAAGTAGCCCAAAACGGACCACAGTAGCCCAAACACAAAGTAGCCCAAAAGAAGTAGCCCAAAACGGACCACAGTAGCCCAAAACGGACCAAACTAGCCCAAAACAGGAAAAGTAGCCCAAAACGGACCACAGTAGCCCAAAAATCCACAGTAGCCCCAAAACAGACCAAAGTAGCCCAAACGGATCGAAGTAGCCCAAAACGGACCACAAGCCCAAAACAGGAAAAGTAGCCCAAAACGGACCACAGTAGCCCAAAAATCCACAGTTGCCCAAACAGGAAAAAGTAGCCCAAAAGGACGAAGTAGCCCAAAACGATCAAAGTAGCCCAAAACGGACCACAGTAGCCCAAATTAGATCCACAGTAGCCCAAAACAGAAAAAGTAACCCAAAACAGAAAAATTAGCCCAAAACGGACCACAGTAGCCCAAAATAGATCCACAGTAGCACCCAAACAGACCAAAGTAGCCCAACGGATCGAAGCCCAAAACGGACCACACTAGCCCAAAACAGGAAAAAGTAGCCCAAAACGGACCAAAGTAGCCCAACAAGGAAAAAGTAGCCCAAAACGAAGTAGCCCAAAACGGATCAAGTAGCCCAAAACGGACCACAGTAGCCCAAAATAGATCCACAGTAGCCCCAAACAGACCAAAGTAGCCCAAAACGGATCGAAGTAGCCCAAAACGGACCACAGTAGCACAAAATAGGTCCACAGTAGCCCAAAACAGACCAAAGTAGCCCAAAACGGATCACAGTAGCCCAAAACAGACCAAAGTAGCCCAAAACGGACCGCAGTAGCCCAACAGGAAAAAGTAGCCCAAAATGGACGAAGTAGCCCAAAACGGATCAAAGTAGCCCAAAACGGACCACAGTAGCCCAAAACGGACCACAGTAGCCCAAAATAGATCCACAGTAGCCCAAAACAGACCAAAGTAGCCCAAAACGGATCAGTAGCCCAAAACAGAAAAAGTAGCCCAAAACGGACCACAGTAGCCCAAAATAGATCCACAGTAGCACCCAAAACAGACCAAAGTAGCCCAAAACGGACCACAGTAGCCCAAAATAAAACAGTAGCTGCAGACAGACAAAGTACCCAAAACGGACCACAGTAGCCCAACGGACCACAGTAGCCCAAAATAGATCCACAGTAGCCCAAAACAGACCAAAGTAGCCCAAAACGGATCGAAGTAGCCCAAAACGGACCACACTAGCCCAAAACAGGAAAAGTAGCCCAAAACGGACCACAGTAGCCCAAAACAGATCAAAGGAGCCCAACACAGGAAAAGTAGCCCAAAACGGACCGCAGTAGCCCAAACACAGGAAAAAGTAGCCCAAAATGGGGCGAAGTAGCCCAAAACGGATCAAGTAGCCCAAAACGGACCACAGTAGCCAAAACGGACCACAGTAGCCCAAAATAGATCCACAGTAGCCCCAAAACAGACCAAAGTAGCAAACGGATCACAGTAGCCCAAAACAGGAAAAAGTAGCCCAAAACGGACCACAGTAGCCCAAAATAAACAGTAGCCCAAAACAGACCAAAGTAGCCCAAAACGGACAAAGTAGCCCAAAACGGACACAGTAGCACAAAATGGATCCACAGTAGCCCAAAACAGACCACACTAGCCCAAAACGGATCACGGTAGCCCAAAACAGGAAAGTAGCCCAAAACGGACCACACAGTAGCCCAAACAGGAAAAAGTAGCCCAAAATGGATGAAGTAGCCCAAAACGGACCACAGTAGCCCAAAACAGGAAAAAGTAGCCCAAAACGGACCACAGTAGCCCAAAATTGATCCACAGTAGCCCAAAACAGACCAAAGTAGCCCAAAACGGACACAGTAGCCCAAAACGGACCACAGTAGCACAAAAGGATCCACAGTAGCCCCAAAACAGACCAAAGTAGCCCAAAACGGATCACAGTAGCCCAAAACAGGAAAAGTAGCCCAAACGGACCACAGTAGCCCAAAATAGGAAAAAGTAGCCCAAAATGGATTGAAGTAGCCCAAAACGGACCACAGTAGCCCAAAACAGACCAAACTAGCCCAAAACAGGAAAAAGTAGCCCATAACGGACCACAGTAGCCCAAAATTGATCCACAGTAGCCCCAAAACAGACCAAAGTAGCCCAAAACGGATCACAGTAGCCCAAAACAGGAAAAAGTAGCCCAAAACGGACCACAGTAGCCCAAAATAAATTAACAGTAGCCCCAAAACAGATCAAAGTAGCCCAAAACGGATCACAATAGCCCAAAACAGGAAAAAGTAGCCCAAAACGGACCACAGTAGCCCAAAATAAATCCACAGTAGCCCCAAAACAGACCAAAGTAGCCCAAAACGGATCGAAGTAGCCCAAAACGGACCACACTAGCCCAAAACAGGAAAAAGTAGCCCAAAACAGACCACAGTAGCCCAACACAGGAAAAAGTAGCCCAAAACGAAGTAGCCCAAAACGGACCAAAGTAGCCAAAACGGACCACAGTAGCCCAAAACGGACAGTAGCCCAAAACGGACCAAACTAGCCCAAAACAGAAAAAGTAGCCCCAAAACGGACCACAGTAGCCCAAAATTGATCCACAGTAGCCCAACACAGGAAAAAGTAGCCCAAAATGGGCGAAGTAGCCCAAAACGGATCAAAGTAGCCCAAAACGGACCACAGTAGCCCAAAAACGGACCACAGTAGCCCAAAATAGATCCACAGTAGCCCAAAAGACCAAAGTAGCCCAAAACGGATTACAGTAGCCCAAAACAGAAAAATTAGCCCAAAACGGACCACAGTAGCCCAAAATAGATCCAGTAGCCCCAAAACAGAAAAGTAGCCCAAAACAGGAAAAATAGCCAAAACGGACCACAGTAGCCCAAAATAGATCCACAGTAGCCCCAAACAGACCAAAGTAGCCCAAAACGGATCGAAGCCCAAACGGACCACACTAGCCCAAAACAGGAAAAATAGCCCAAAACGGACCACAGTAGCCCAAACAGGAAAAAGTAGCCCAAAATGGAAGTAGCCCAAAACGGATCAAGTAGCCCAAAACGGATCACAGTAGCCCAAAACGGACCACAGTAGCCCAAAATAGATCCAAGTAGCCCAAAACAGACCAAAGTAGCCCAAAACGGATCACAGTAGCCCAAAACGGAAAAAGTAGCCCAAACGACCACAGTAACCCAAGGAAAAAGTAGCCCAAAATGGATGAAGTAGCCCAAAACGGACCACACTAGCCCAAAACGGACCACAGCCCAAAACAGGAAAAAGTAGCCCAAAACGGACCACAGTAGCCCAAAATTGATCCACAGTAGCCCCAAAACAGACCAAAGTAGCCCAAAACGGATCGAAGTAGCCCAAAACGGACCACACTAGCCCAAAACAGGAAAAAGTAGCCCAAAACGGACCACAGTAGCCCAAAATAGATCCACAGTAGCCCCAACACAGGAAAAAGTAGCCCAAAATGGACCGAAGTAGCCCAAAACGGATCAAAGTAGCCCAAAACGATCCACAGCCCAAAATAGATCCAAAGTAGCCCAAAACGACCAAAGTAGCCCAAAACGGATCACAGTAGCCCAAAACAGGAAAATAGCCCAAAACGGACCACAGAGCCCAAAACAGGAAAAAGTAGCCCAAAATGGATAAGTAGCCCAAAACGGACCACAGTAGCCCAAAACAGGAAAAGTAGCCCAAAACGGACCACAGTAGCCCAAAATAATCCAGTAAACCCAAAACAGGAAGTAGCCCAAAACATCGAAGTAGCCCAAAACGGACCACAGTAGCCCAACAGGAAAAAGTAGCCCAAAACAGACCACAGTAGCCCAAAACGGACCAAAGCCCAAAACAGGAAAAAGTAGCCCAAAACGGACCACAGTAGCCCAAAATTGATCCACAGTAGCCCAAAACAGACCAAAGTAGCCCAAAACGGATCGAAGTAGCCCAAAACGGACCACTAGCCCAAAACAGGAAAAAGTAGCCCAAAACGGACCACAGTAGCCCAAAATAATCCACAGTAGCCCCAAAACAGACCAAAGTAGCCCAAAACGGATCGAAGTAGCCAAAACGGACCACACTAGCCCAAAACAGGAAAAAGTAGCCCAAAACGGACCACAGTAGCCCAAAATAGATCCACAGTAGCCCAAACAGGAAAAGTAGCCCAAAACGGACCAAGTAGCCCAAAACGGACCACAGTAGCCCAAAACAAAAGTAGCCCAAAATGATAAGTAGCCCAAAACGACCACAGTAGCCCAAAACAGGAAAAAGTAGCCCAAAACGGACCACAGTAGCCCAAAAGAACAAACCCAAAACGACCAGTAGCCCAAAACAGGAAGTAGCCCAAAACGACACAGTAGCCCAAACAGGAAAAAGTAGCCCAAAAACAGTAGCCAAAACGGACCATAGCCCAAAACAGGAAAAAGTAGCCCAAAACGGACCACAGTAGCCCAAAATATCCACAGTAGCCCAAAAAAAAGTAGCCCAAAACGGATAAGTAGCCCAAAACGGACCACACTAGCCCAAAACAGGAAAAGTAGCCCAAAACGGACCACAGTAGCCCAAAATAATCCACAGTACCCAAAACAGACCAAAGTAGCCCAAAACGATCGAAGTAGCCCAAAACGGACCACACTAGCCCAAAACAGAAAAAGTAGCCCAAAACGGACCACAGTAGCCCAAAAAAATCCACAGTAGCCCAAACAGAAAAAGTAGCCCAAAGGACCAAGTAGCCCAAAACGGATCAAGTAGCCCAAAACGGACCAGTAGCCCAAAATACCAAGTAGCCCCAAAACAGACCAAAGTAGCCCAAAACGGATCACAGTAGCCCAAAACAGGAAAAAGCCCAAAACGGAGAAGTAGCCCAAAACGGACCACAGTAGCCCAAAACAGGAAAAAGTAGCCCAAAACGGACCACAGTAGCCCAAAATAGATCCACAGTAGCCCAAAACCAAGTAGCCCAAAACGATCGAAGTAGCCCAAAACGGACCACACTAGCCCAAAACAGAAAAAGTAGCCCAAAACGGACCACAGTAGCCCAAAATACCACAGTAACCCAAAACAGACCAAGTAGCCCAAAACAGATCAAGTAGCCCAAAACGGACCACAGTAGCCAAAACCACAGTAGCCCCAAAACAGAAAAGTAGCCCAAAAACACAGTAGCCCAAAACGGACCAAATAGCCCAAAACAGGAAAAAGTAGCCCAAAACGGACCACAGTAGCCCAAAATAGATCCACAGTAGCCCAAAACAGACCAAAGTAGCCCAAAACTGATCGAAGTAGCCCAAAACGGACCACAAGCCCAAAACAGGAAAAGTAGCCCAAAACGGACCACAGTAGCCCAAAAGATCCACAGTAGCCCAAAACAGACCAAGTAGCCCAAAACGGATAGTAGCCCAAAACGGACCACAGTAGCCCAAAACAGGAAAAAGTAGCCCAAAACGGACCACAGTAGCCCAAAACGGACCAAAAGCCCAAAACAGGAAAAAGTAGCCCAAAACGGACCACAGTAGCCCAAAAGATCCACAGTAGCCCAAAACAGAAAAGTAGCCCAAAAGGACGAAGTAGCCCAAAACGGACACAGTAGCCCAAAACGGACCACAGTACCCAAAACGGACCACAGTAGCCCAAAAGATCCACAGTAGCCCAAAACAGACCAAAGTAGCCCAAAACGGATCAGAGCCCAAAACAAAAAAAGCCCAAAACGGACCAGTAGCCCAAAATAGATCACAGTAGCCCAAAACAGGAAAGTAGCCCAAAACAAAAAATTAGCCCAAAACGGACCACAGTAGCCCAAAATAGATCCACAGTAGCCCCAAAACAGACCAAAGTAGCCCAAAACGGATCAAGTAGCCCAAACACACTAGCCCAAAACAGGAAAAAGTAGCCCAAAACGGACCACAGTAGCCCAAAAGAAAGTAGCCCAAAACAGGCCAAGTAGCCCAAAACGGAAAGTAGCCCAAAACGGACCACAGTAGCCCAAAATAGATCCAAGTAGCCCAAAACAGACAAAGTAGCCCAAAACGGATCGAAGTAGCCCAAAACGGACCACAGTAGCCCAAAATAGATCCAAGTAGCCCCAAAACAGACCAAAGTAGCCCAAAACGGATCACAGTAGCCCAAAATGAAAAGTTGCCCAAAACGTACCACAGTAACCCAAACAGGAAAAAGTAGCCCAAAAATGGATTGAAGTAGCCCAAAACGGACCACACTAGCCCAAAAGACCAAACTAGCCCAACAGGAAAAAGTAGCCCAAAACGGACCACAGTAGCCCAAAAAGATCCACAGTAGCCCAAAACAGAAATTAGCCCAAAACGGATCGAAGTAGCCCAAAACGGACCACACTAGCCCAAAACAGGAAAAAGTAGCCCAAAACGGACCACAGTAGCCCAAAATAGATCCACAGTAGCCCAACACAGGAAAAGTAGCCCAAAATGGACCGAAGTAGCCCAAAACGGATCAAAGTAGCCCAAAACGGATCACAGTAGCCCAAAATAGATCCAAAGTAGCCCCAAAACAGACCAAAGTAGCCCAAAACGGATCACAGTAGCCCAAAACAGGAAAAAGTAGCCCAAAACGGACCACACGAGCCCAAAACAGAAAAAGTAGCCCAAAATGGATTGAAGTAGCCCAAAACGGACCAGTAGCCCAAAACAGGAAAAAGTAGCCCAAAACGGACCACAGTAGCCCAAAATAGATCTACAGTAAACCCAAAACAGATCGAAGTAGCCCAAAACTGATCGAAGTAGCCCAAAACGGATCACAGTAGCCCAAAACAGGAAAAAGTAGCCCAAAACAGACCACAGTAGCCCAAACGGACCAAACTAGCCCAAAACAGGAAAAAGTAGCCCAAAACGGACCACAGTAGCCCAAAAGATCCACAGTAGCCCAAACAGACCAAAGTAGCCCAAAACGGATCGAAGTAGCCCAAAACGGACCACACTAGCCCAAAACAGGAAAAAGTAGCCCAAAACGGACCACAGTAGCCCAAATAGATCAACAGTAGCCCAACACAGGAAAAAGTAGCCCAGAATGGACCGAAGCCCAAAACGGATCAAAGTAGCCCAAAACGGACCACAGTAGCCAAATAGATCCACAGTAGCCCCAAAACAGACCAAAGTAGCCCAAAACGGATTACAGTAGCCCAAAAGAAAAATTAGCCCAAAACGGACCACAGTAGCCCAAAATAGATCCACAGTAGCCCAAACAGACCAAAGTAGCCCAAAACGGATCAAAGTTGCCCAAACGGACCACTAGCCCAAAACAGGAAAACGTAGCCCAAAACGGACCGCAGCAGCCCAACACAGGAAAAAGTAGCCCAAAATGGAAAGTAGCCCAAAAGATCAAAGTAGCCCAAAACGGACCACAGTAGCCCAAAACGGACCACACAGTAGCCCAAAATAGATCCACAGTAGCCCAAAACAGACCAAAGTAGCCCAAAACGGAACAGTAGCCCAAAACAGAAAAAAATTAGCCCAAAACGGACCACAGTAGCCCAAAATAGATCACAGTAGCCCCAAAACAGAAAGTAGCCCAAAACAGGAAAGTAGCCCAAAACGGACCACAGTAGCCCAAAATAGATCCACAGTAGCACCCAAACAGACCAAAGTAGCCCAAAACGGATCGAAGTAGCCCAAAACGGACCACAGTAGCACAAAATAGATCCACAGTAGCCCCAAAACAGACCAAAGTAGCCCAAAACGGATCACAGTAGCCCAAAACAGGAAAAGTAGCCCAAAACGGACCACAGTAGCCCAAACAGGAAAAAGTAGCCCAAAATGGGGCAAGTAGCCCAAAATGGATCAAGGTAGCCCAAAACGGACCACAGTAGCCCAAAACGGATCACAGTAGCCCAAAACAGGAAAAAGTAGCCCAAAACGGACCACATTAACCCAAAATAAAGACAGTAGCCCCAAAACAGACCAAAGTAGCCCAAAACGGACCACACTAGCCCAAAACAGGAAAAAGTAGCCCAAAAACGGACCACAGTAGCCCAAAACGGACCACAGTAGCAAAATAGATCCACAGTAGCCCCAAAACAGACCAAAGTAGCCCAAAACGGATCACAGTAGCCCAAAACAGAAAAGTAGCCCAAAACGGACCACAGTAGCCCAAAACAGGAAAAGTAGCCCAAAAGGATTGAAGTAGCCCAAAACGGACCACAGTAGCCCAAAACGGACCAAACTAGCCCAAAACAGGAAAAAGTAGCCCAACGGACCACAGTAGCCCAAATTGATCCACAGTAGCCCCAAAACAGACCAAAGTAGCCCAAAACGGACCACAAGCCCAAAACAGGAAAAAGTCCCAAAACGGACCACAGTAGCCCAAAATAGATCCACAGTAGCCCCAACACAGGAAAAAGTAGCCCAAAATGGACCGAAGTAGCCCAAAACGGATCAAAGAAGCCCAAAACGGAACACAGTAGCCCAAAATTGATCCATAGTAGCCCCAAAAAAGACCAAAGTAGCCCAAAACGGATTACAGTAGCCCAAAACAGGAAAAATTAGCCAAAACGGTCACAGTAGCCCAAAATAGATCCACAGTAGCACCAAAACAGACCAAAGTAGCCCAAAACGGATCACAGTAGCCCAAAACAGGAAAAAGTAGCCCAAAACGGACCACAGTAGCCCAAAACAGGAAAAAGTAGCCCAAAATGAACCGAAGTAGCCCAAAACGGACCACAGTAGCCCAAAATAGATCCACAGTAGCCCCAAAACAGACCAAAGTAGCCCAAAACGGATTACAGTAGCCCAAAACAGGAAAAATTAGCCCAAAACGGTCACAGTAGCCCAAAATAGATCCACAGTAGCACCAAAACAGACCAAAGTAGCCCAAAACGGATCACAGTAGCCCAAAACAGGAAAAAGTAGCCCAAAACGGACCACAGTAGCCCAAAACAGGAAAAAGTAGCCCAAAATGGACCACAGTAGCCCAAAACAGGAAAAAGTAGCACAAAATGGATTGAAGTAGCCCAAAACGGACCACAGTAGCCCAAAACGGACCAAACTAGCCCAAAACAGGAAAAAGTAGCCCAAAACGGACCACAGTAGCCCAAAATTGATCCACAGTAGCCCCAAAACAGACCAAAGTAGCCCAAAAAGGATGAAGTAGCCCAAAACGGACACTAGCCCAAAACAGGAAAAGTAGCCCAAAACGGACCGCAGTAGCAAAGTAGATCCACAGTAGCACCCAAACAGACCAAAGTAGCCCAAAACGGATCGAAGTTGCCCAAAACGGACCACACTAGCCCAAAACAGGAAAAAGTAGCCCAAAAAACGGACCGCAGTAGCCCAAACAGGAAAAAGTAGCCCAAAAGGGGCGATAGCCCAAAACGGATCAAGGTAGCCCAAAAGGGACCAGTAGCCCAAATAGATCCACAGTAGGCCCAAAACACCAAAGTAGCCCACAACGGATCACAGTAGCCCAAAACAGGAAAAGTAGCCCAAAACGGACCGACGTAGCCCAAAATAAATCGACAGTAGCCCCAAAACAGACCAAAGTAGCCCAAAACGGATCGAAGTAGCCCAAAACAGGAAAAGTAGCCCAAAATGGATCCACAGTAGCCCAAAACAGATCGAAGTAGCCCAAAACGGACCACACCAGCCCAAAACAGGAAAAAGTAGCCCAAAACAGACCGAAGTAGCCCAAAATAGATCCACTGTAGCCCCAAAACAGGAAAAAGTAGCCCAAAACGGATTGAAGTAGCCCAAAACGGACCACACTAGCCCAAAACAGGAAAAAGTAGCCCAAAACGGACCACAGTAGCCCAAAATTGATCCACAGTAGCCCCAAAACATACCAAAGTAGCCCAAAACGGATCGAAGTAACCCAAAAGGGACCACACTAATCCAAAACAGGAAAAAGTAGCCCAAAACGGACCACAGTAGCCCAAAATAGATCCACAGTAGCCCCAAAACAGACCAAAGTAGCCCAAAACAGATCGAAGTAGCCCAAAACGGACCACACTAGCCCAAAACAGGAAAAAGTAGCCCATAACGGACCACAGTAGCCCAAAGTAGATCCACAGTAACCCCAAAACAGACCAAAGTAGCCCAAAACTGATCAAAGTAGCCCAAACGGACCACAATAGCCCACAATGGACCGGCGTAGCCCAAAATAGATCCACTGTAGCCCCAAAATAGGCCATAGTAGCCCAAAACTGATCGAAGTAACCCAAACGGACCACACTAGCCCAAAACAGCAAAAAGTAGCCCAAAATGGACCGAAAGCCCAAAACGTATCAAAGTAGCCCAAAACGGACCAAGTAGCCCAAAATAGATCCACAGTAGCCCCAAAACAGACCAAAGTAGCCCAAAACGGATCACAGTAGCCCAAAACAGGAAAAAGTAGCCCAAAACGGACCACAGTAGCCCAAAATAGATCCACAGTAGCCCCAAAACAGACCAAAGTAGCCCAAAACAGATCACAGTAGCTTAAAACAGGAAAAAGTAGCCCAAAACGGATCGAAGTAACCCAAAACGGACCACACTAGCCCAAAACAGGAAAAAGTAACCCAAAATGGACTGAAGTAGCCCAAAACGGATCGAAGTAGCCCAAAACGGACCACAATAGCCCAAAACAGGAAAAAGTAGCCCACATCAGAAAAATCTCTGTGTGCATTTAATTCACACCTCTCTGTTGCTCTCACAGTGTGATGACATCATAATATTTAAATGAGGTTTTGTGTAAAATACTCATAAATGAACAAGATCCTAAATATTAAGAAAATTGTTGAATCATGAGCATATTTAAACGATAAGGCCTCAGCGCTTGTGTCACTGCTTGCAGCACTGATGGTTAAAAATATATAAGCTGGGCTATATTTTTATTAGCATGATGATGCTGAGCTGTTTGTTGGACAGATAAAACACACAGTTGGTAAACCAAAGACAGTAGCTTTAGATTTACCTATTCAAACTTGGTAACAGTCAAACATCAGTCCAGTTTGATTCATTTACACTAACATAGTAGTGATGTGGGCAAAATATTGCAATACTATTGCTCATATTTGACCTTCATCAGTAGATTTTTTGTCAAGTCTCAGCGGTAAGATACAAAGAAAACAACATGGGCTTTAAAAAGTGTCAAAATGTCCCGTCTACCTTGAATGAGTCCGTTTGTCAGTGACAGCAGGTCTTAAGAAGAGGTCCGGGAGCAACAGGTCTCAGTTTGGAGTCTGTTTTCCAGAAAAATCGTCGAGTGAAAGTTGAGCTGCTGCTTGTCTCTCCGATAGAAACTTCCCTCTGACTGAAATGTTTAAACGCGTGAAAAGATGCACTTAGAGACCACATAGCAACCATGGAAACCATCAGGTCCCTAACAACACGTCTGACCTCACAGCTCTTATTACGTCATGATCAGACAGTCCTCCACTGCAGGAACAATACCACCTGTTAGTTTGTGGCGATTTATTAAACCGGAAATTTATTTATGAAACACGCTACGGCTTTTTTTTTTCTTTATGTGTGTGTTTTGTTTTCCGCTTTTTTTTCTGCATTCACTTGGACAGTTTTTCTCAGTCAGCAGCCTCATTGAGAGTCGGTTTACTCAGCCAGCTTTTGGTTCCTCTTGATGAGGATATCATCATGTGAATTAATTAAGGTGTATTCATTAAACGCTTTCTAGTCAGCTCGAGACTGTGAAACTTATATCACACTGGTTATGTGGCGCATAGACTCTGTCTCTGAACATGGTAAACAAAAAAGGATAAAAGCAACTGAGTGAAAACAGCAATGTTGAGAAAAAAAAAAAAACAAAACTTAAATAGAAATAAAAATATGAGTGTTGGGTTCCGCTGGGCGCTCCCTCCCTTCCTCTTTCAGCACTTTCCAATAAGGCGCACTGCGCTTTTACGCACGACTAGTGACACTGTGGAGGAGATCAGAGAGCCATGAAGACTGTCAGTGTGTGAGTGTTGTGCTGCCACCACTGCAAGAATTTGATCCTGGTGCCTGGTCTGTTGTTCTGTCTGAGGAGAAGCGGCTCGGTGCCTGGAGGAGGATGGTGGCTTCACTCTTGATGGAGACCTCCGCCACTCTGTCGTGGCCACCAACACGGTTGACATCGCTACAGAGGAGAGGCTGTACAGCTGAGCCAGCACCTGACTCTGGTCCACAGTCTGACCCAGAGACAGTTTTACCGGGTTTCTGAGATGGATGAGTGAAACGGAGGTTTCAACGTCAACATATTTTTTGCCGTTTGTTGCGACTGAACCTCTGAGCGGCTGCGCTGTGATGCAGGGCCGTAATCACCTATTTAACATTGGGGGGACCATTGTAAATCACCAGTAACCCCCTCGGGTGAGATTTTTAGAAACCTAACAGGTAAACTGACCATTTTACAGCTAATTGAATGCAAAATCTTGGATCAGGAGTTTTCAGAGTTTAGATGGCTGAGTGCCATTTTAAGGAGCCAGCGTATGATTGAGGGGCGCACAGGGAAAGTGCACACTGTGACTTTATTATGTTATTTTTAGGCATGACATACATATAAAATTATACCTATTTTAAAAATAATCACTAATTAATTATGAATTCTGAGTTTGAATATAAAGTGATGGATTTTTACAGAGAGGTAAATGTCAAAGTTTTGTGATTTTTTTTTTTTTTTTAAACCATTTCAAATTTTTGAATTGCAGCCAGTACTAACACCTGTGGTCATCGCAGGTCATATTGACTTGGTTTTGTTTTGACTGGTTATAAAGTATAAAGTATCACCCAATTCTGTTACACATTTTTGGCCAACTTCAATCCAACTCATCATCACAAATACCACACACTTAATTGGTGGTCAATAGACCTCATTTACATGAAATTATACCTTGTTTTTGAGTAAAATAAACAGAAATCATTTATTATTTTGCGTAATCAGAGACTGCTGTATGTCAGGTATCAGCTAGAATATTCTCAGGTCAAAACTGACTGATGCAATTTTATTCACAAACAACAGAGAGCCACGTTTCAGTTTCAAATCCAAACAAAATTTATTCACAAAAACGTTTATTGGCAAAAATCTCTCAACTCCAAACTGAGAGAGAGAGGTGTGGCCTTATTTGCATGAGTGGCAGGACACAATGCTGTGGATTTTACAAATGTACACATTGCATTTGTGGCACCTGATGCTGACTTTGTTGTCAGTCTTGCAGAAACTGCGCCTCCTCCTGGGTGATGGGCTGCAGAAGTTGAGGCACCCGGCTGGATTTCTGTAACCAAGCTGGCAGAGGCTGGTGTGCCGGGGAGGAACCTGGCGTCGGTTTATTAGTGGTACAACCAGTTCTCGCCCAAGCTCCTCAAGGAACAGCTTCCTCTTGTAGTGCTTCCCCCGATCCCAGTTTGGGTCAACTGCCGTCCACAGAACAAAAGTGTGGTAGGCCGACACATCCTTCACGTTGAAGAAAAGGACCATTTGCAGGACTACACACTAGTCACCTGCAACAAAAGAAAAAAACAAATCATTCAAAAACTTATTTTCTGAAACAATAACCACATACAAATGCATTACACAGTCATGCTTACTTCAGGAAAAAGAACACCACATATGAAGTCTACTTCCTCGGTAAAGCTGTTGTTGGTGTTTTCCAATGTGCCCTTAAAGGGCCAGTGTGTAAAATGGGTTGAAAACAGTGACATCAGTGGTCAAACTCTAGATTGTAAGACTCACTCGCTCACCCCTCTGTCGGGTAAATGACGGTGGCCTGGTAGGGACAAACAGCCTTGCGCAGACACAAGTTTTTCAGGAGTAGGTCTACCTAGCGACGAGGTGAATGTTTATTTAGAAATCTAAACCATGTTACAATATTGTAATGAATCCCTCACGAGCAGGAGACCAGAGTAGCGTTCGGGAAAAAGGCCCGCTTATTTGAGCACTCCAGAAACTCCGGTAACACTCCAGAGTGTAAAAGACTCCGTCCCAAACTCTTCTAGCGTAACACACACAGTTCACACACACACATACTTGTTGACAGTGCCTAGCAGGGACCCCCTCCCTCTCTGCTCCACCAATCTCCAGCCCGCACACTGACTGACAGCGTAGCCGTAAACAGAGCTCAGCTGTTTATTGAGCCTAGCAATATCTCCGAACTGTGGCAGCTGCAATGGATGACTTTGAACGCGATTTTGAAGAGTTTCTTGTGGCGGACACAGATCCAGAGCCACACCTGTTTGAGCTGGAGCGTACAGATGAGCAACTACAGATGAGGCGAGGAGAGAGGCTGAATCCTCCGCTCCATTTTGCTGCACTGCACAGAATGGGATTCGGTGCTACGATCGTTGGGAGATATATTATCAGGAGGCAAAGCGCCACAGAGACACATACTCTAATGTCAGCCTCCAAGCTCAAAGCGTTTGTGAATTATTGAAAAAAAGGCATTAAAAAAAGCAGGCCTCAGAGCCTGATGGCACCCCAAACGGTGGATTTTGACACTTGTGAAGGTCGCACGAGTCTGAAACTTGGCACCCTGGTCGCCTGTGGCGTCCTGATGCGCATACTCGGAGGTCAGCCTCCTACCTCAAAGCGTTGATGAATTATTAAAGTAAAGACAGTGCCTTTTTAAAAAACGCGTCTCTTTGGCTGCTGCGTGGCGACATTTGACCCCAGGGAACCCAGGTTCAGAACAGAGGATCCCCTGGAGCCACTAAATGATAATCCGGAAAAAAGGTATGAAAAAACTGTCCAGAACGCCCCCATAGGGTTGACCTTTGACCTTTCCCAAGGTCACACGGGTCTGAAATTTTACGCTTTGGTCACCTGTGGTGTCCTGATCCACATACTCAAAGGTCAGCCCCCTACCTCAAAGCGTTGATGAGTTATTAAAGGACACACAGCACTCTTTAAAAAACGTGTCTTTTTGGCTGCTGCACGGCGACCTTTGACCCCAGGGGCCCCAGCTTCGGACGAGAGGATCCCCTGTAGCCACTAAATGATAATCCGGAAAAAAAGGTATGAAAAAACTGTCCAGAACGCCCCCATAGGGTTGACCTTTGACCTTTCCCAAGGTCACACGGGTCTGAAACTTTACGCTTTGGTCACCTGTGGTGTCCTGATCCGCATACTCAAAGGTCAGCCCCTACCTCAAAGCGTTGATGAGTTATTAAAGGACACACAGCACTCTTTAAAAAACGTGTCTTTTTGGCCGCTGCACGGCGACCTTTGACCCCAGGGGCCCCAGCTTCGGACGAGAGGATCCCCTGTAGCCACTAAATGATAATCCGGAAAAAGGTATGAAAAAACTGTCCAGAACGCCCCCATAGGGTTGACCTTTGACCTTTCCCAAGGTCACACGGGTCTGAAACTTTACGCTTTGGTCACCTGTGGTGTCCTGATCCGCATACTCAAAGGTCAGCCCCCTACCTCAAAGCGTTGATGAGTTATTAAAGGACACACAGCACTCTTTAAAAAACGTGTCTTTTTGGCCGCTGCACGGCGACCTTTGACCCAGGGGCCCCAGCTTCGGACCAGAGGATCCCCGGAGCACCTAATTAATAATCCAGAAGTAAAAAACCCCAAAGTCCTGTAGTTTTCTTAATTGGCTGTGTCAGAAACTCAAAATCAGGAGCTCTCAGACTTATGCCCTCTTTACACCCTTTGACCAGACTGGAGGTGTTGGAGGAAATGTTTTTCTAAAAGTCGTAGAAGTCTGAATTATTATGTTGTTCGGGGGCTCCAGACGAGCGCATAGACATCAGTTCGCTGCAGATCGGCCCAATAGTTTCCGAGGGGCGGGCCTGTAAAGGTTAGCATTTTTGTACCAATTAAGGCTTGCCACGGCCACAAAAATGGACCGAACCACATGAAAGTTGGGCTGCGGGCCTTACATGAGGCCTCTATCAGTCTCCCCGAGTCCCAACTCTGTAGACCCTCTGCAAAGCTAACTAGCTCTGCGGTGGTTGTGTCGCAACGGGACAAGAAAATCCTAGCACACCATAGTCTGAAATCAGACAGAAATTCCAACAAATGGCTTTGCTGGCGTTGTTTGACCTTTGCTCATTTTCGGCCACTTCTCCTATTACAATGGCTCCCATCTTACCCGGAAGGTCACACGTGTCTGAAACGACGCAGTCTACGTGCCCCGTCTCCCGATTAAAATACTCATATATCAGGCCCCTGCCTTAAAGCGTTGGTGATTTATTAAAAAAAAAAAGCAGGCCTCACAGACTCAAATCGCAGGCCGAACGGTGATCTTTGACACTTGTGAAGGTTGCACGAGTCTGAAACTCAGCACGGTCGATGCCCCTGACCTCCTGATACACATACTGTAATGTCAGCATCCAAGCTCAAAGCGTTTGTGAATTATTCAAAAAAAGGCATTAAAAAAAAGCAGGCCTCAGAGCCTGATGGCACCCTAAATGGTGGATTTTGACACTTGTGAGGGTCACAGAAACGTGTCTTTTTTGGCCTTGTGCAGCCATTTTTATCCCAATTTACACCCAAATCGGATATAGTATCAACTAAGGCCTCCCATACAACATATTAAATCCATATAATGTTAGACATTTTTTTTGGATGTTTTTAAGGTAAAAGTCTTTTTGGGCCACTTTCTCTATGGCATATGTGGCTCAATTTGACCTCTTACACTTTCCCTGTTGAATCAGCGTCCCAATATTACCTGTCATACTTTAAGGGATCAATCAATCATTCTTTATTTATAAGCACTTTTCATATATAATTATGTAGCACAAATTTCTTTACAGTTGACTCGTTTTCCTCCCTTAAATGTGGTGACAATATCCTTTAAGACAATTATCCCCATAAATTAACATTTTTTTTTCTCTTGCTATCAATTTCTCAGGAGGCAGCAGGAGAGGGGACCAGCGGCACTCACAGGCCAGCTCCACCCCTCGGAGAGGGTTCACACCGCCCAGTCTGTGGAGGTTCACATATATCAGTGAAGAGCATGTTTTGTTGATATGATTTTCTTGTAGTCTATAATACAATAACAGCAAGTGCTGTAACAACTATTGATCTTTTTACTGTATCCAGGTGATTGACAGCAGCAGCAGCAATGAGGAGGAGGAGGAGGAGGCTCCTCCTGCAGCTCCTTTGGTTAGATAATGCTAGAATGAAATGTAATGTTTGAATGATTTTTCAGTGCTTACACATTTAATGCAAACATGCTTTATCTTTCTTTCTGTTATAAAAGAAGCCATCAATAAACACAATATATCCATGTAACAGTAAAGGTAATCAGTGCGCCAGCTGTTAGAAATGAAGCCATCAATAAACACAATATTTCCATGTAACAGTAAAGGTAATCAGTGCGACAGCTGTTATAAATGAAACAATCAATAAACACAATAATTCCATGTAATACTAAAGGTAATCAGGAAGACAACTGTTATAAATGAAGCCATCAATAAACACAATGTTTACATGTAACAGTAAAGGTAATAAGTAACACAACTGTTATGAATGAAGCCATCAATAAACACAATATTTACATGTAACAGTAAAGGTAATCAGTGCGACAGCTGTTAGAAATGAAGCCATCAATAAACACAATATTTCTATGTAACTGTAAAGGTAATCAGTGCGACAACTGTTAGAAATGAAGCCATCAATAAACACAATATTTCCATGTAACAGTAAATGTAAGCAGTGCGACAGCTGTTATAAATGAAGCCATCAATAAACACAATATTTCCATGTAACAGTAAATGTAAGCAGTGCGACAGCTGTTATAAATGAAGCCATCAATAAACAATATTTCCATGTAACTGTAAAGGTAATCAGTGCGACAGCTGTTATAAATGAAGCCATCAATAAACACAATATTTCCATATAACTGTAAAGGTAATTAGTAAGACAACTGTTATAAATGAAGCCATCAATAAACACAATATTTCCATATAACTGTAAAGGTAATCAGTGCGACAGCTGTTATAATGAAGCCATCAATAAACACAATATTTCCATATAACTGTAAAGGTAATCAGTAAGACAACTGTTATAAATGAAGCCATCAATAAGCACAATATTTCCATGTAACAGTAAAGGTAATCATTAAGACAGCTGTTATAAATGAAGCCATCAATAAACACAATATTTCCATATAACTGTGAAGGTAATCAGTGCGACAGCTGTTATAAATGAAGCCATCAATAAACACAATATTTCCATGTAACTGTAAAGGTAATCAGTAAGACAACTGTTATAAATGAAGCCATCAATAAACACAATATTTCCATGTAACTGTAAAGGTAATCAGTGCGACAGCTGTTATAAATGAAGCCATCAATAAACACAATATTTCCATGTAACTGTAAAGGTAATCAGTGCGACAGCTGTTATAAATGAAGCCATCAATAAATACAAATTTTCCATGTAACAGAAAGGTAATCAGTGCGACAGCTGTTATAAATGAAGCCATTAATAAACACAATATTTACATGTAACTGTAAAGGTAATCAGTAAGACAACTGTTATAAATGAAGCCATCAATAAACACAATATTTCCATGTAACAGTAAAGGTAATCAGTGCGACAGCTGTTATAAATGAAGCCATCAATAAACACAATATTTCCATGTAACTGTAAAGGTAATCAGTGCGACAGCGGTTACAAATGAAGCCATCAATAAACACAATATTTCCATGTAACAGTAAAGGTAATTGTGATTGATTATTGTATTATTGGTTGACCTTTAGCCACTACAGTAATTAAAGCTGCAAGCAGCGTTTGGCGAATTATTTACAAATATCACACACTTTGCCACAAACATCAGAAAATTCTCACAGAGCTGACCGTTTTGATGTTTGAATGCTTTCTGTAGCTGTAGCTATGTAGAAGTGATATGACAATATGCAAATTAGATGAGTGAATTTTCTCCCATCAGATTCCTCTTCCTTCATTTTGAGGATGAGATGACAAAAACAACACACCTACAGGCCACAGCAGCCATTTTAGTGCAGCTAGGTGGCACTAGAGAGCCCATTTTTGGCATTTTAGGGGTTAATAATGTGTATTTGCTGTTTCAAATGAAGATTCAGCTGCTGTTATCTGTCCTTTAATGATGTGAGACACAGAGACAGAGACAGACAGAGACAGACACAGGACACAGACACAGACACATACACAGAGACAGAGACAGACACAGACACAGAGACACAGACACAGACAGACACAGAGACAGAGACAGAGACAGACACAGACAGGGACAGACACAGACAGAGACAGACACAGACAGACACACAGAGACAGAGACAGACACAGAAACAGAGACAGAGACAGAGACAGAGAGCTGCCCTGTGGCTGTGGCTGTGTGTGCAGCCGTTGTCATGGCGATTAATGACTTGCCCGCACCTGCGGGACACAGACAGCTGATGAGAGAGGAGATCAGCAAAGGCTGTTTAACATGGGTTTTGACTCCTCGTTGTTCAAATCAAAAAAATAAAGTGATGGTGAGAGCCAGCCACTTGTCGTGAACGTACGTTGTCATTTGTATATTTCTAGACTCAAAAATGTGGTCAGGGGAGCGAGTTTAAAATGTGTTGCACTGCAGCTGTTTCCAGAAATGTCTCCTCTGAATTTACATGGGAGTGAATGAGAAAAAAATCGGCACTCCTTCGCTTTGGAGCCATTCGGCAAAAATCCTCCAATAATTTAAAAGTGAGATAAATTGGAGTGCGCCCTGGGAAGATAACATTGGAGAGACCTTCCAAGATGTTTCGGTGTCTTTACGATGACGATAACAGAAATTATAAATGCAATATTTAAATTCAAAGAGCCTATTGAGACGCCTCTCTCCAGTTGACAGGGAAACATTCTCCAATACTTTAACAGTGAGATAAACTGAGGTGTTCCCTGGGAAGGTAACATTGGAGAGACCTTCTTCAAGTTGTTTCTGTGTCTTTAAAATGACAATAACTTAAATTATGAATGAAATAGTTAAATCCAAAGAGCTATTGAGACGCCTCTATCTAGTTGACAGGGAAGATAGCAAAGGAGAGTGCAAGTAACATTTTAGATATCTACAATACTTTGCTAGCAGTCACAATTCAAATCTTCATATCAGAGTGAAATTCAAATAGTCTGGAAGTTGTAAAATAGCCGACATTTCCACTGGCCACAGTCCTTTATCAACACGAGGAAATTTAATTATGGATATTTGTAATCCTTAATCTGGTCGTGCCAAAAGGGATCACCTTTTTTCATAATGAAATTAGGTATTTCTTTAAATCAATTTTTGTTGTCGAAATGTGACTTGTTTCAATGAAAATACGTTTGTAACATGTCAAACTCATTGAAGGAGCTATGTCATTAGTTTGATTAGTTTATTATTTATGTTTGTGTTGTTTTATTTTTATATATATATATATATATATATATATATATATATATATATATATATATATATTTTTTTTTTTTTTTGTGTGTGTGTGTGGGTAAACACTAGGGGCACCAGACAGAAGGAGATATAGGTAGCCAGGTGTTAGAGGCAGGTGAGGCACCAGGAAGGGGAAATGATTTTTTACCAGCAGGACAAGCAGAGAGGCAGCATGGTTTTGAACATGTTTGTTTGCTGTTGAAAGCTGAAAATAAACCTTCTGAATGGAGCTACTGGCCTGGAAAATGAATTCTTTGACTGCCTGAGTAAGCCTAACTAACCTGGTGCATTTGTGGCCCTTTGTGAGTGGATTTTGAATTTTCTTAAATTTTGATATTTTTTGAAGGAGCTCTTAATTTTGTCCTTTTTTTTGCCCTTTGAACAAATGGCCACAACATAAAGTAAAAAACCACCCTTGGAATAACCCACAGTAAACCCAACCTCGGACAAGAAACAGGAAAGGAGGATCATTTATTGGAAAAATTGATTCTCTGGATTTCATGAAAGAATGCACATTGGAGGCGCGCGGAAAGGAAAGCCCTCACCGACAAGTTAAACAAGGACCTGCAGCCACGTAATATCAAGGCACAGCAAAGCCAGAAGGAACCACATCACAGCCAAGAAACATCGCACAGAGATGGTATGTGCATGAGACAAACATTGACTGTAAAGCTGTATTGGAAAGCGGTGCAACGATTGGAGTTGACTGTCATGTTCTCACTGCTCAGTATTGTCTTTTGGCGTTGTCAGTTGTGTCGGACATGAATGAGACTGGTGCTGATTATTTGAATTGTTGTTGCTGTGCTTATTTGTGGGCCTTATTAGCGTGAAATGTCACGTAATATGTGTCTGCGCAAATGGTTGCGGACTGAGCGATACATTGTTTCTGTTTGGTCCTGTAGGTTCCGGTTGTGGTGTGATATATTGTTTCAATTCAGTTTCTATACATTTTGTGGATGTGGGTATTGCATGGCCTACATTGAAAGAATCGTGCAATGAGCTTGACGTTGCTTTCATAAATTGTTTATGGCTATGCTGCAAAGTTTGACGCGTGTATTAAAGAGGAAGCACACACAATGTCTGACGTTACTAATGCAAAGCCAGACGGTAACATGTCCATGCCATCGGAAAAAAGAGACATCAAAGTCACTGCAAAGGGTCTGACATACCGCATAGAAAGGCATCAAGCAGCAAGAAAATCAAAATGCAAGCAAGCAAGCAAACTTATGAAAGGTCTTCGGATGCTTATGGAATCAAAGGAAAATGTCACTGATGTGCAATATGAATTGTCCACTTTCATCAAATGCTGTGATGAAGCAAAGGAGGAGCATGAGTCTTTCTTAACCTTGCCTATACCCCAGGATGAAGTGGAAAGACAAAACAAATGGTTTCACACACAAATGACAATCTATAATGACTTTGTAGAAAATGTGAAAAAGTGGCTTGTTGATGCTGGTCAGCCATATGCACAACGTGATGTTGAGTGCTCTGAACATGTTGATGTTGATAATGAGGAAATTGGACCTGGGGATAGTGTTTCTAACATCTCACGCTCTAAATCAAGCCATGTAAAAGCTTCATCTCAGTTATCACGTATCTCTAAAACATCATCTGCACGCATCAAGGCTGAAGCTGAGAGAGCAGCTCTTATGGAACGTGTTGCAGCATTGAAGAAAAAACATCTAATGGAGGCACAAGAGGAACAACTGAGGAAGGAAAAAGAAAGACTGGAGTTGGAAACTGAGATGGCAGCTGCTAATGCTAAATCAGTGTATTGGAAGCTAATGCATCAAGGAGTGGTTCAAGAGTGTCAGATGGAATGCACTCTTATTTTGAAAAGGCTAATGCTCAACCCATCAGTAATCTCAATCCTACTGCAGCTTCTTACATTCTTGAAAAATAGCTAACTGATAACTTACCTCCACCACTGGTTGTTTGTCCAAAGGAAAGGACACAGGAACAGATTCCAAAACCATCAGTAAAAAACCAACATCCAGACTCAGGTGACAAATCAAGTGCAAGAAACTCATTTGAGGTCCAGCATGCAGACCCACACCGATGTACAGAGAAGTTCAGTGGGCCATGTTCACTCTCAAACTCCAATGCTGAGGGATAACAGTCAAAATGATATTGTCAATATCATGGAAAGACAAAATGACATCACTACTTTATTAGTCCAACAGAATCTTTCTTCTTCTCTCCCACCAAGAGACATTCCACTGTTTACCGGAGATCCTCTTCAGTACCAAGCTTTTATGAGAGCATTTGAAAATGGAGTGGAGGGAAAAACAAACAACCTTGGCGACTGCTTGCACTATCTTGAACAGTACACCAGGGGGCAGCCGCGAGATATAGTGCAAAGCTGCCAACATCTTCCTCCAGATCAAGGATACCAGAGAGCCAAAATTCTTCTTCGAGAATATTTTGGAAATGAACAAAAGATAACCTCTGCTTATATGGACAAAGTTTTCAGCTGGACACCTATTAAAGGTGAAGATGTTCAAGCATTGCAAGCCTTTGCTCTCTTTCTTCGTGGATGCTGCAATGCAACAGAAAATATCATGTATATGAAGGAATTGGATTTGCCATCAAACATGAGAAGCATTGTGCTGAAGTTGCCCTATAAGCTTCGAGAAAAGTGGAGAAATATCGCCTGTGACCTGCAAGAGCAGAGAGGGCAGAGGGCTTTGTTTTCAGATCTCATCAGCTTTATTGAAAAACAAGTCAGGATTGTATCAGATCCCTTGTTTGGCAACATTCATGATACACAACCTATAACTTCAACTAAAGGTTTCACTCCAAGGCAAACAAAGGAAACAAAAAGGCACAAAGGAAGCAGTTTTGCCACCAATGTTACTGAAATAGAGGGAAAAGCTAAGTCAGCGTGGACAGAGAAAAGGGAAAGCTCTTCCTCCATCTCTACTTATCAAGGCTGTTTGTTCTGTAAAAAAGGTGGTCACTCATTGGACAAGTGCTCACAGTTTTAAAGGGAAAATTCACCGTGATAAGATCAGCTTCATCAAGGAGAAGGGAATCTGCTTTGGCTGTTTGCAGATAGGTCACATTAGCAGAGACTGTAGGAGTCGACTGGAGTGTAATGTGTGCAGCCAAAAGCATCCGGGAATTCTCCATATTGAACATCAGGATAAAGGAACATCCGCAGAACAATCAGAACAGCCAGGTAAATCAACAGTATGTACTGCAACTGCTGCACCCCAGACATGTGGCCATATTGGGGCCGGTCGTGAGGACGACAGCATCCTTTCTATTGTCCCAGTTCAAGTAAAGTGTCTAAAAGGTGACAAGGTATTGCAGACCTACGCCTTCTTGGACCCTGGCAGTACTGGTACATTCTGCACAGATAGTCTGGCTCAAAGGTTGAATGTGAGCAGGCGAAGAACCCGCATTCTGTTAAGAACAATGGGTCAGGAAAAGACTGTGGACAGTCATGTGATATCAGGTTTGGCAGTGTCGGGACTGGACAGGAACAACTTCATTGAGCTGCCTGAAGTTTTCACACAAAAATGCATGCCTGTGACAAAGCTCAATATTCCCAAGCAGGAAGATGTCGATCAATGGCCATATCTGAGGGATATTGAACTCCATGAAATTGACTCTGATATAGACTTGCTCATTGGAACCAATGCATCTGAAGTGATGGAACCATGGGAACTGGTTAATAGCCAGGGAGGCGGACCCTATGCGGTGAGAACCAAAGTGGGATGGGTTCTTAATGGTCCGCTTCGAGGTGGAAGTGACAGCAGGAAACAAACTAGCTGTTCTGCTATAACCACCAATCGAATTTCCATTGCAAACATTGAGGAAATGCTGGTTAATCAATATAACCATGATTTCAGTGAGAAGTCATCAGAGGAACAGGCTGAAATATCAAGAGAAGACATTAAGTTCATGAATATTGCTGACAGCTCAGCAGTGCTGAAAGATGGCCATTACACCCTTGACTTACCTTTCAGGCATGAAAATTCCATCCTACCAAACAACCGCTGTATTGCAGAACAGCGCTTGATGAGCCTGAAGAGGAAGTTTGGAAAAAATGAAAGGTTTAAAGAGGAATATACATCTTTTCTCAGTGATGTAATTGACCTAGGCTATGCTGAGATTGTTCCAGCAAAAGAACTGAATCAGAATGATGGAAAGGTCTGGTATATTCCACACCACGGTGTATACCACCACAGGAAAGGAAAGTTGAGAGTGGTGTTTGATTGTGGAGCAGTGTACAAGGGAACATCACTAAATTGTCAATTGTTACCAGGTCCCAATCTGACAAACTCCCTCATTGGTGTCCTTATCAGATTCCGACAGGAGCCAGTTGCAGTGACAGCTGATATTCAGGCGATGTTTCATCAGGTCCGAGTCTCAGGCAAAAACATCAACTTTCTCCGTTTTCTGTGGTGGCCTCAGGGTGACACTAAGCAAGTGCCAGTGGAATATCGCATGACCGTTCACCTGTTGGAGCTGTGTCATCACCGAGCTGCGCCAAGTAGCCCAAAACATGAAAAAATAGCCCAAAATGGACCAAAGTAGCACAAAACGGACCACAGGAGCCCAATCCTGGAAAAAGAAGCCCAAAACGGACCAAAGTAGCCCAGAACGGGAAAAAGTATCCCAAAACGGACAACAGTAGCCCAAAACGGGAAAAAGTAGCCCAAAACGAACCAAAGTAGCCAAAAACGGACAACAGTAGCCCAAAAACAGGAAGAAGTAGCCCAAAACGGACCACAGTAGCCCAATACAGGAAAAAGTAGCCCAAAATGGACCAAAGTAGCCCAAAAGGACCACAGTAGCCCAGAACTGGGAAAGGTAGCCCAAAACGGACCACAGTAGCTCAACACTGGAAAAGTAGCCAAAAACGGACCAGAGTAGCCCAAAATAGATCCACAGTAGCCCCAAAATGGACCAAAGTAGCCCAAAACGGGACCAGAGTAGCCCAAACGAACCAAAGTAGCCCAAAATACATCCACAGTAGCCCGAAAACAGACCAAAGTAGCCCAAAATGGATCAAAGTAGCCCAAAACGGACCGAAGTAGCCCAAAACAGGAAAAAGTGGCCCAAAACGGACCACAGTAGCCCAAATAAATCCACAGTAGTCCCAAAACACAACAAAGTAGCCCAAAACGCATCAAAGTAAACCAAAATCGGACCACAGAAGCCCAACACAGGAAAAAGTATCCCAAAACGGACCACAGTAGCCCAAAACGGACCACAGTAGCCCAAAATAGATCCACAGTAGCACCAAAACAGACCAAAGTAGCCCAAAACGGATCACAGTAGCCCAAAACAGGAAAAAGTAGCCCAAAACGGACCACAGTAGCCCAAAAAAGGAAAAAGTAGCCCAAAATGGATTGAAGTAGCCCAAAACGGACCACAGCAGCCCAAAACGGACCAAACTAGGCCAAAACAGGAAAAAGTAGCCCAAAACGGACCACAGTAGCCCAAAATTGATCCACAGTAGCCCCAAAACAGACCAAAGTAGCCCAAAACGGATCGAAGTAGCCCAAAACGGACCACACTAGCCCAAAACAGGAAAAAGTAGCCCAAAACGGACCACAGTAGCCCAAAATAAATCGACAGTAGCCCCAAAACAGACCAAAGTAGCCCAAAACGGACCACATTACCCCAAAATGGACCACAGTAGCCCAAAATAGATCCACAGTAGCCCCAAAACAGACCAAAGTAGCCCAAAACGGACCAGTAGCACAAAATAAATCAACAGTTGCCCCAAAACAGATCAAAGTAGCCCAAAACGGATCAAAGTAGCCCAAAACGGACCACAAGCCCAAAACGGACCGACGTAGCCCAAAATAGATCCACTGTAGCCCCAAAATAGGCCATAGTAGCCCAAAACTGATCGAAGTAGCCCAAAACGGACCACACTAGCCCAAAACAGGAAAAAGTAGCCCAAAATGGACCGAAGGAGCCAAAACGGATCAAAGTAGCCCAAAACGGACCACAGTAGCCCAAAATAAATCAACAGTAGCCCCAAAACAGGAAAAAGTAGCCCAAAATGGACCAAAGTAGCCCAAAAAGGACCACAGTAGCCCAGAACTGGGAAAGGTAGCCCAAAACGGACCACAGTAGCTCAACACTGGGAAAAGTAGCCAAAAACGGACCAGAGTAGCCCAAAATAGATCCACAGTAGCCCCAAAATGGACCACAGTAGCCCAAAACGGGACCAGAGTAGCCCAAAACGAACCAAAGTAGCCCAAAATACATCCACAGTAGCCCGAAAACAGACCAAAGTAGCCCAAAATGGATCAAAGTAGCCCAAAACGGACCGAAGTAGCCCAAAACAGGAAAAGTGGCCCAAAACGGACCACAGTAGCCCCAAATAAATCACAGTAGTCCCAAAACACAACAAAGTAGCCCAAAACGCATCAAAGTAAACCAAAATCGGACCACAGAAGCCCAACACAGGAAAAAGTATCCCAAAACGGACCACAGTAGCCCAAAACGGACCACAGTAGCCCAAAATAGATCCACAGTAGCACCAAAACAGACCAAAGTAGCCCAAAACGGATCACAGTAGCCCAAAACAGGAAAAAGTAGCCCAAAACGGACCACAGTAGCCCAAAACAGGAAAAAGTAGCCCAAAATGGATTGAAGTAGCCCAAAACGGACCACAGTAGCCCAAACGGACCAAACTAGGCCAAAACAGGAAAAAGTAGCCCAAAACGGACCACAGTAGCCAAAATTGATCCACAGTAGCCCCAAAACAGACCAAAGTAGCCCAAAACGGATCGAAGTAGCCCAAAACGGACCACACTAGCCCAAAACAGGAAAAAGTAGCCCAAAACGGACCACAGTAGCGCAAAATAAATCGACAGTAACCCCAAAACAGACCAAAGTAGCCCAAAACGGACCACATTACCCCAAAATGGACCACAGTAGCCCAAAATAGATCCACAGTAGCCCCAAAACAGATCAAAGTAGCCCAAAACGGATCAAAGTAGCCCAAAACGGACCACAATAGCCCAAAACGGACCGACGTAGCCCAAAATAGATCCACTGTAGCCCCAAAATAGGCCATAGTAGCCCAAAACTGATCGAAGTAGCCCAAAACGGACCACACTAGCCCAAAACAGGAAAAAGTAGCCCAAAATGGACCGAAGGAGCCAAAACGGATCAAAGTAGCCCAAAACGGACCACAGTAGCCCAAAATAAATCAACAGTAGCCCCAAACCAGATCAAAGTAGCCCAAAACGGATCACAATAGCCCAAAACAGGAAAAAGTAGCCCAAAACGGACCGCAGTAGCCCAACACAAGAAAAAGTAGCCCAAAATGGGGCGAAGTATCCCAAAACGGATCATAGTAGCCCAAGACGGACCACAGTAGCCTAAAACGGATTACAGTAGCCCAAAACAGAAAAAAATTAGCCCAAAACGGACCACAGTAGCCCAAAATAGATCCACAGTAGCCCCAACACAGGAAAAAAGTAGCCCAAAATGGACCGAAGTAGCCCAAAAACGGATCAAAAGTAGCCCAAAACGGACCACAGTAGCACAAAATAGATCCACAGTAGCCCCAAAACAGACCAAAGTAGCCCACAACGGATCACAGTAGCCCAAACAGGAAAAAGTAGCCCAAAACGGACCACAGTAGCCCAAAATAAATCGACAGTAAACCCAAAACAGACCAAAGTAGCCCAAAACGGACCACAGTAGCCCAAAACGGACCACAGTAGCCCAAAATAGATCCACAGTAGCCCCAAAACAGACCAAAGTAGCCCAAAACAGATCACAGTAGCTTAAAACAGGAAAAAGTAGCCCAAAACGGATCGAAGTAACCCAAAACGGACCACACTAGCCCAAAACAGGAAAAAGTAGCCCAAAATGGACTGAAGTAGCCCAAACGGATGAAAGTAGCCCAAAACGGACCACACTAGCCCAAAACAGGAAAAAGTAGCCCAAAACAGACCGAAGTAGCACAAAATGGATCCACTGTAGCCCCAAAATAGGTAAAAGTAGCCCAAAACGGACCAAAGTAGCGCAAAACAGACAACAGTAGCTCAAAACGGACCACAGTAGCCCAAAATAGATCCACAGTAGCCCCAAAACAGACCGAAGTAGCCGAAAACAGATTACAGTAGCCGAAAACAGAAAAAGTAGCCCAAAACGGACCACAGTAGCCCAGAATAGATCCACAGTAGCCCCAAAACAGACCAAAGTAGCCCAAAACGGATCGAAGTACCCCAAAACGGACCACACTAGCCCAAAACAGGAAAAAGTAGCACAAAATGGACCGAAGGAGCCCAAAACGGATCAAAGTAGCCCAAAACGGACCACAGTAGAACAAAACGGACCACAGTAGCCCAAAATAGATCCACAGTAGCCCCAAAACAGGCCAAAGTAGCCCAAAACAAATCACGATAGCCCAAAACAGGAAAAAGTAGCCCAAAACGGACCACAGTAGCCCAAAACATACCGAAGTAGCCCAAAATAGATCCACTGTAGCCCCAAAATAGGCCATAGTAGCCCAAAACTGATCGAAGTAGCCCAAAACGGACCACACTAGCCCAAAACAAGAAAAAGTAGCCCAAAATGGACCGAAGGAGCCCAAAACGGATCAAAGTAGCCCAAAACGGACCACAGTAGCCCAAAAGAGATCCACAGTAGCCCCAAAATATGAAAAAGTAGCCCAAAACGGACCACAGTAGCCCAAAACAGGAAAAAGTAGCCCAGAATGGACTGAAGTAGCCAAAAACGGATCGAAGCAGCCCAAAACGGACCACACTAGCCCAAAACAGGAAAAAGTAGCCCAAAACGGACCACAGTAGCCCAAAACGGATTGAAGTAGCCCAAAACGGACCACACTAGCCCAAAACAGGAAAAAGTAGCCCAAAACGGATCACAGTAGCCCAAAACAGGAAAAAGTAGCCCAAAACGGACCACAGTAGCCCAAAATAAGTCGACAGTAGCCCCAAAACAGACCAAAGTAGCCCAAAACGGACCACAGTAGCCCAAAATAGATCCACAGTAGCCCCAAAACAGACCAAAGTAGCCCAAAACGGATCACAATAGCCCAAAACAGGAAAAAGTAGCCCAAAATGGATTGAAGTAGCCCCAAACGGACCACAGTAGCCCAAAACGTTTCAAAGTAGCCCAAAACGGACCACAGTAGCCCAAAATAGATCCACAGTAAACCCAAAACAGACCAAAGTAGCCCAAAACAGATCACAGTAGCCCAAAACAGGAAAAAGTAGCCCAAAATGGACCACAGTAGTCCAAAATAAATCCACAGTAGCCCCAAAACAGACCAAAGTAGCCCAAAACGGATCGAAGTAGCCCAAAACGGACCACACTAGCCCAAAACAGGAAAAACTAGCCCAAAACGGACCATCGTAGCCCAAAATAGATCCACAGTAAACCCAAAATAGACCAAAGTAGCCCAAAACTGATCGAAGTAGCCCAAAACGGACCACACTAGCCCAAAACAGGAAAAAGTAGCCCAAAACGGACCACAGTAGCCCAAAATAGATCAACAGTAAACCCAAAACAGATCGAAGTAGCCCAAAACTGATCGAAGTAGCCCAAAACGGACCACACTAGCCCAAAACAGGAAAAAGTAGCCAAAAAATGAACCGAAGGAGCCCAAAACGTATCAAAGTAGCCCAAAACGGACCACAGTAGCCCAAAACGGACCACAGTCGCCCAAAACTGATCGAAGTAACCCAAAACGGACCACACTAGCCCAAAACAGGACAAAGTAGCCCAAAATGGACCGAAGGAGCCCAAAACGGATCAAAGTAGCCCAAAACGGACCACAGTAGCCCAAAATAGATCCACAGTAAACCCAAAACAGACCAAAGTAGCCCAAAACAGATCACACTAGCCCAAAACAGGAAAAAGTAGCCCAAAACGGACCAAAGTAGCCCAAAACGGATCGAAGTTGCCAAAAACGGACCACACTAGCCCAAAACAGGAAAAAGTAGCCCAAAACGGATCGCAGTAGCCCAACACAGGAAAAAGTAGCCCAAAATGGGGCGAAGTAGCCCAAAACGGATCAAGGTAGCCCGAAACGGACCACAGTAGCCCAAAACGGACCACAGTAGCCCAAAATAGATCCACAGTAGCCCCAAAACAGACCAAAGTAGCCCACAACGGATCACACTAGCCCAAAACAGGAAAAAGTAGCCCAAAACGGACCACAGTAGCCCAAAACGGACCACAGTAGCCCAAAATAGATCCATAGTAGCCCCAAAACAGACCAAAGTAGCCCAAAACGGATCACAGTAGCCCAAAACAGACCAAAGTAGCCCAAAACGGACTGCAGTAGCCCAACACAGGAAGAAGTAGCCCAAAATGGGGCGAAGTAGCCCAAAACGGATCAAAGTAGCCCAAAACGGACCACAGTAGCCCGAAATAGATCCACAGTAGCCCCAAAACAGACCAAAGTAGCCCAAAACGGATTACAGTAGCCCAAAACAGGAAAAATTAGCCCAAAACGGTCACAGTAGCCCAAAATAGATCCACAGTAGCACCAAAACAGACCAAAGAAGCCCAAAACGGATCACAGTAGCCCAAAACAGGAAAAAGTAGCCCAAAACGGACCACAGTAGCCCAAAACAGGAAAAAGTAGCCCAAAATGGATTGAAGTAGCCCAAAACGGACCACAGTAGCCCAAAACGGACCAAACTAGCCCAAAACAGGAAAAAGTAGCCCAAAACGGACCACAGTAGCCCAAAATTGATCCACAGTAGCCCCAAAACAGACCAAAGTAGCCCAAAAAGGATCGAAGTAGCCCAAAACGGACCACACTAGCCCAAAATAGGAAAAGTAGCCCAAAACCGACCGCAGTAGCCCAAAGTAGATCCACAGTAGCACCCAAACAGACCAAAGTAGCCCAAAACGGATCGAAGTTGCCCAAAACGGACCACACTAGCCCAAAACAGGAAAAAGTAGCCCCAAACGGACCGCAGTAGCCCAACACAGGAAAAAGTAGCCCAAAATGGGGCGAAGTAGCCCAAAACGGATCAAGGTAGCCCAAAACGGACCACAGTAGCCCAAAATAGATCCACAGTAGGCCCAAAACATACCAAAGTAGCCCAACGGATCACAGTAGCCCAAAACAGGAAAAAGTAGCCCAAAACGGACCGACGTAGCCAAAATAAATCGACAGTAGCCCCAAAACAGACCAAAGTAGCCCAAAACGGATCGAAGTAGCCCAAAATAGATCCACAGTAGCCCCAAAACAGACCAAAGTAGCCCAAAACGGATCACAGTAGCCCAAAACAGGAAAAAGTAGCCGAAAACGGACCAAACGAGCCCAAAACAGGAAAAAGTAGCCCAAAATGGATTGAAGTAGCCCAAAACGGACCACAGTAGCCCAAAACGGACCAAACTAGCCCAAAACAGGAAAAAGTAGCCCAAAATGGACCATAGTAGCCCAAAATTGATCCACAGTAGCCCCAAAACAGACCAAAGTAGCCCAAAACGGATTGAAGTAGCCCAAAACGGACCACACTAGCCCAAAACAGGAAAAAGTAGCCCAAAACGGACCACAGTAGCCCAAAATAAATCGACAGTAGCCCCAAAACAGACCAAAGTAGCCCAAAACGGACCACATTAGCCCAAAATGGACCACAGTAGCCCAAAATAGATCCACAGTAGCCCCAAAACAGACCAAAGTAGCCCAAAACGGATCACAGTAGCCCAAAACAGGAAAAAGTAGCCCAAAACGGACCACAGTAGCCCAAAATAAATCGACAGTAGCCGCAAAACAGACAAAAGTAGCCCAAAACGGATCACGGTAGCCCAAAACAGGAAAAAGTAGCCCAAAACGGACCACAGTAGCCCAAAATAAATCGACAGTAGCCGCAAAACAGACAAAAGTAGCCCAAAACGGACCACAGTAGCCCAAAATAGATCCACAGTAGCCCCAAAACAGACCAAAGTAGCCCAAAACGGATCACAGTAGCCCAAAACAGGAAAAAGTAGCCCAAAACGGACCACAGTAGCCCAAAATAGATCCACAGTAGCACCCAAACAGACCAAAGTAGCCCAAAATCGAAGTAGCCCAAAACGGACCACACTAGCCCAAAACAGGAAAAAGTAGCCCAAAACGGATCGCAGTAGCCCAACACAGGAAAAAGTAGCCCAAAATGGACCGAAGTAGCCCAAAACGGATCAAAGTAGCCCAAAACGGACCACAGTAGCCCAAAATAGATCCACAGTAGCACCAAAACAGACCAAAGTAGCCCAAAACGGATCACAGTAGCCCAAAACAGGAAAAAGTAGCCCAAAACGGACCACAGTAGCCCAAAACAGGAAAAAGTAGCCCAAAATGGATTGAAGTAGCCCAAAACGGACCACAGTAGCCCAAAACGGACCAAACTAGCCCAAAACAGGAAAAAGTAGCCCAAAACGGACCAAAGTAGCCCAAAACGGATCGAAGTAGCCCAAAACGGACAACAGTAGCCCAAAACGGACCACAGTAGCCCAAAATAGATCCACAGTAGCCCCAAAAGACCAAAGTAGCCCACAACGGATCACAGTAGCCCAAAACAGGAAAAAGTAGCCCAAAACGGACCACAGTAGCCCAAAATAGGTCCACAGTAGCACCAAAACAGACCAAAGTAGCCCAAAACGGATCACAGTAGCCCAAAACAGGAAAAAGTAGCCCAAAATGGATCAAAGTAGCCCAAAACGGACCACAGTAGCCCCAAAACAGACCAAAGTAGCCCAAAACGGACCACACTAGCCCAAAACAGGAAAAAGTAGCCCAAAACGGACCACAGAAGCCCAAAATAGATCCACAGTAGCCCCAACACAGGAAAAAGTAGCCCAAAATGGACCGAAGTAGCCCAAAACGGATCAAAGTAGCCCAAAACGGACCACAGTAGCCCAAAACAGGAAAAATTAGCCCAAAAAGGACCACAGTAGCCCAAAATAGATCCACAGTAGCACCCAAACAGACCAAAGTAGCCCAAAACGGATCGAAGTTGCCCAAAACGGACCACACTAGCCCAACACAGGAAAAAGTAGCTCAAAATGGGGCGAAGTAGCCCAAAACGGATCAAGGTAGCCCAAAACGGACCACAGTAGCCCAAAACAGGAAAAAGTAGCCCAAAACGGACCACAGTAGCCCAAAATAAATCGACAGTAGCCCCAAAACAGACCAAAGTAGCCCAAAACGGACCACAGTAGCCCAAAATAAATCGACAGTAGCCCCAAAACAGACCAAAGTAGCCCAAAACGGACCACATAAGCCCAAAATGGACCACAGTAGCCCAAAATAGATCCACAATAGCCCCAAAACAGACCAAAGTAGCCCAAAACGGATCACAGTAGCCCAAAACAGGAAAAAGTAGCCCAAAACGGACCACAGTAGCCCAAAATAAATCGACAGTAGCTGCAAAACAGACAAAAGTAGCCCAAAACGGATCAAAGTAGCCCAAAACGGACAACAGTAGCCCAAAACGGACCACAGTAGCCCAAAATAGATCCACAGTAGCCCAAAACAGACCAAAGTAGCCCACAACGGATCACAGTAGCCCAAAACAGGAAAAGTAGCCCACAACGGATCACAGTAGCACAAAACAGACCAGAAAAAGGAAAAAGGAAAGTAGCCCAAAATGGACCACAGTAGCCCAAAAACCACAGTAGCCCAAAACAGACCAAAGTAGCCCAAAACGGACCACAGTAGCCCAAAACAGGAAAAAGTAGCCCAAAACGGACCAAGAAGTAGCCCAAACGGACCACAGTAGCCCAAAACAGACAAAGTAGCCCAAAACGGACCACAGTAGCCCAAAACAGGAAAAATTAG
>JAMWDX010000042.1:0-69710 GCA_026686955.1 Epinephelus cyanopodus
CTTTTGAGCTTTCGGCCCGAGAGAAGCATTTTGAGAGCATGTTGTCATTTAGGCTGTTACTTTCCAACAGAAGCACTCAGAAACAAGTTTTCAAGCCAGAAACAAGTTTTCAAGCCAGATTTGTGTGATTTGGGGAATTCTACACTAGCAGAGCAGTTTCATGTAGTTGGCATCAGTAATTGGTCCGAAAACAGCAGAATGTCACTTTTGAGCTTTTCGGCCCGAGAGAAGCATTTGAGAGCATGTTGTCATTTAGGCTGTTACTTTCCAACAGAAGCACTCAGAAACAAGTTTTCAAGCCAGAAACAAGTTTTCAAGCCAGAAACGTGTGATTTGGGGAATTCTACACTAGCAGAGCAGTTTCATGTAGTTGGCATCATAATTGGTCCGAAAACAGCAGAATGTCACTTTTGAGCTTTTCGGCCCGAGAGAAGCATTTTGAGAGCATGTTGTCATTTAGGCTGTTACTTTCCAACAGAAGCACTCAGAAACAAGTTTTTCAAGCCAGAAACAAGTTTTCAAGCCAGAAACGTGTGATTTGGGGAATTCTACACTAGCAGAGCAGTTTCATGTAGTTGGCATCAGTAATTGGTCCGAAAACAGCAGAATGTCACTTTTGAGCTTTTCGGCCCGAGAGAAGCATTTTGAGAGCATGTTGTCATTTAGGCTGTTACTTTCCAACAGAAGCACTCAGAAACAAGTTTTCAAGCCAGAAACGTGTGATTTGGGAATTCTACACTAGCAGAGCAGTTTCATGTAGTTGGCATCAGTAATTGGTCCGAAAACAGCAGAATGTCACTTTTGAGCTTTTTCGGCCCGAGAGAAGCATTTTGAGAGCATGTTGTCATTTAGGCTGTTACTTTCCAACAGAAGCACTCAGAAACAAGTTTTCAAGCCAGAAACGTGTGATTTGGGGAATTCTACACTAGCAGAGCAGTTTCATGTAGTTGGCATCAGTAATTGGTCCGAAAACAGCAGAATGTCACTTTTGAGCTTTTCGGCCCGAGAGAAGCATTTTGAGAGCATGTTGTCATTTAGGCTGTTACTTTCCAACAGAAGCACTCAGAAACAAGTTTTCAAGCCAGAAACGTGTGATTTGGGGAATTCTACACTAGCAGAGCAGTTTTCATGTAGTTGGCATCAGTAATTGGTCCGAAAACAGCAGAATGTCACTTTTGAGCTTTTCGGCCCGAGAGAAGCATTTTGAGAGCATGTTGTCATTTAGGCTGTTACTTTCCAACAGAAGCACTCAAAACAAGTTTTCAAGCCAGAAACGTGTGATTTGGGGAATTCTACACTATGCAGCAGTTTCATGTAGTTGGCATCAGTAATTGGTCCGAAAACAGCAGAATGTCACTTTTGAGCTTTTCGGCCCGAGAGAAGCATTTTGAGAGCATGTTGTCATTTAGGCTGTTACTTTCCAACAGAAGCACTCAGAAACAAGTTTTCAAGCCAGAAACGTGTGATTTGGGGAATTCTACACTAGCAGAGCAGTTTCATGTAGTTGGCATCAATAATTGGTCCGAAAACAGCAGAATGTCACTTTTGAGCCGGCCCGAGAGAAGCATTTTTGAGAGCATGTTGTCATTTAGGCTGTACTTTCCAACAGAAGCACTCAGAAACAAGTTTTTTTAAGCCAGAAACAAGTTTTCAAGCCAGATTTGTGTGATTTGGGGAATTCTACACTAGCAGAGCAGTTCATGTAGTTGGCATCAGTAATTGGTCCGAAAACAGCAGAATGTCACTTTTGAGCTTTTCGGCCCGAGAGAAGCATTTTGAGAGCATGTTGTCATTTAGGCTGTTACTTTCCAACAGAAGCACTCAGAAACAAGTTTTCAAGCCAGAAACAAGTTTTCAAGCCAGAAACGTGTGATTTGGGGAATTCTACACTAGCAGAGCAGTTTCATGTAGTTGGCATCAGTAATTGGTCCGAAAACAGCAGAATGTCACTTTTGAGCTTTTCGGCCCGAGAGAAGCATTTTGAGAGCATGTTGTCATTTAGGCTGTTACTTTCCAACAGAAGCACTCAGAAACAAGTTTTCAAGCCAGAAACGTGTGATTTGGGGAATTCTACACTAGCAGAGCAGTTTCATGTAGTTGGCATCAGTAATTGGTCCGAAAACAGCAGAATGTCACTTTTGAGCTTTTCGGCCCGAGAGAAGCATTTTGAGAGCATGTTGTCATTTAGGCTGTTACTTTCCAACAGAAGCACTCAGAAACAAGTTTTCAAGCCAAAACAAGTTTTCAAGCCAGAAACGTGTGATTTGGGGAATTCTACACTAGCAGAGCAGTTTCATGTAGTTGGCATCAGTAATTGGTCCGAAAACAGCAGAATGTCACTTTTGAGCTTTTCGGCCCGAGAGAAGCATTTTGAGAGCATGTTGTCATTTAGGCTGTTACTTTCCAACAGAAGCACTCAGAAACAAGTTTTCAAGCCAGAAACAAGTTTTCAAGCCAGAAACGTGTGATTTGGGGAATTCTACACTAGCAGAGCAGTTTCATGTAGTTGGCATCAGTAATTGGTCCGAAAACAGCAGAATGTCACTTTTGAGCTTTTCGGCCCGAGAGAAGCATTTTGAGAGCATGTTGTCATTTAGGCTGTTACTTTCCAACAGAAGCACTCAGAAACAAGTTTTCAAGCCAGAGACGTGTGATTTGGGGAATTCTACACTAGCAGAGCAGTTTCATGTAGTTGGCATCAGTAATTGGTCCGAAAACAGCAGAATGTCACTTTTGAGCTTTTCGGCCCGAGAGAAGCATTTTGAGAGCATGTTGTCATTTAGGCTGTTACTTTCCAACAGAAGCACTCAGAAACAAGTTTTCAAGCCAGAAACAAGTTTTCAAGCCAGAAACGTGTGATTTGGGGAATTCTACACTAGCAGAGCAGTTTCATGTAGTTGGCATCAGTAATTGGTCCGAAAACAGCAGAATGTCACTTTTGAGCTTTTCGGCCCGAGAGAAGCATTTTGAGAGCATGTTGTCATTTAGGCTGTTACTTTCCAACAGAAGCACTCAGAAACAAGTTTTCAAGCCAGAAACGTGTGATTTGGGGAATTCTACACTAGCAGAGCAGTTTCATGTAGTTGGCATCAGTAATTGGTCCGAAAACAGCAGAATGTCACTTTTGAGCTTTTCGGCCCGAGAGAAGCATTTTGAGAGCATGTTGTCATTTAGGCTGTTACTTTCCAACAGAAGCACTCAGAAACAAGTTTTCAAGCCAGAACGTGTGATTTGGGGAATTCTACACTAGCAGAGCATTTTCATGTAGTTGGCATCAGTAATTGGTCCGAAAACAGCAGAATGTCACTTTTGAGCTTTTCGGCCCGAGAGAAGCATTTTGAGAGCATGTTGTCATTTAGGCTGTTACTTTCCAACAGAAGCACTCAGAAACAAGTTTTCAAGCCAGAAACGTGTGATTTGGGGAATTCTACACTAGCAGAGCAGTTTCATGTAGTTGGCATCAGTAATTGGTCCGAAAACAGCAGAATGTCACTTTTGAGCTTTTCGGCCCGAGAGAAGCATTTTGAGAGCATGTTGTCATTTAGGCTGTTACTTTCCAACAGAAGCACTCAGAAACAAGTTTTCAAGCCAGAAACGTGTGATTTGGGGAATTCTACACTAGCAGAGCAGTTTCATGTAGTTGGCATCAGTAATTGGTCCGAAAACAGCAGAATGTCACTTTTGAGCTTTTCGGCCCGAGAGAAGCATTTTGAGAGCATGTTGTCATTTAGGCTGTTACTTTCCAACAGAAGCACTCAGAAACAAGTTTTTCAAGCCAGAAACAAGTTTTCAAGCCAGAATTGTGTGATTGGGGAATTCTACACTAGCAGAGCAGTTTCATGTAGTTGGCATCAGTAATTGGTCCGAAAACAGCAGAATGTCACTTTTGAGCTATCGGCCCGAGAGAAGCATTTGAGAGCATGTTGTCATTTAGGCTGTTACTTTCCAACAGAAGCACTCAGAAACAAGTTTTCAAGCCAGAAACAAGTTTTCAAGCCAGAAACGTGTGATTTGGGGAATTCTACACTAGCAGAGCAGTTTCATGTAGTTGGCATCAGTAATTGGTCCGAAAACAGCAGAATGTCACTTTTGAGCTTTTCGGCCCGAGAGAAGCATTTTGAGAGCATGTTGTCATTTAGGCTGTTACTTTCCAACAGAAGCACTCAGAAACAAGTTTTCAAGCCAGAAACGTGTGATTTGGGGAATTCTACACTAGCAGAGCAGTTTCATGTAGTTGGCATCAGTAATTGGTCCGAAAACAGCAGAATGTCACTTTTGAGCTTTTCGGCCCGAGAGAAGCATTTTGAGAGCATGTTGTCATTTAGGCTGTTACTTTCCAACAGAAGCACTCAGAAACAAGTTTTCAAGCCAGAACGTGTGATTTGGGGAATTCTACACTAGCAGAGCAGTTTCATGTAGTTGGCATCAGTAATTGGTCCGAAAACAGCAGAATGTCACTTTTGAGCTTTTCGGCCCGAGAGAAGCATTTTGAGAGCATGTTGTCATTTAGGCTGTTACTTTCCAACAGAAGCACTCAGAAACAAGTTTTCAAGCCAGAAACAAGTTTTCAAGCCAGAAACGTGTGATTTGGGGAATTCTACACTAGCAGAGCAGTTTCATGTAGTTGGCATCAGTAATTGGTCCGAAAACAGCAGAATGTCACTTTTGAGCTTTTCGGCCCGAGAGAAGCATTTTGAGAGCATGTTGTCATTTAGGCTGTTACTTTCCAACAGAAGCACTCAGAAACAAGTTTTCAAGCCAGAAACGTGTGATTTGGGGAATTCTACACTAGCAGAGCAGTTTCATGTAGTTGGCATCAGTAATTGGTCCGAAAACAGCAGAATGTCACTTTTGAGCTTTTCGGCCCGAGAGAAGCATTTTGAGAGCATGTTGTCATTTAGGCTGTTACTTTCCAACAGAAGCACTCAGAAACAAGTTTTCAAGCCAGAAACAAGTTTTCAAGCCAGATTTGTGTGATTTGGGGAATTCTACACTAGCAGAGCAGTTTCATGTAGTTGGCATCAGTAATTGGTCCGAAAACAGCAGAATGTCACTTTTGAGCTTTTCGGCCCGAGAGAAGCATTTTGAGAGCATGTTGTCATTTAGGCTGTTACTTTCCAACAGAAGCACTCAGAAACAAGTTTTCAAGCCAAAACAAGTTTTCAAGCCAGAAACGTGTGATTTGGGGAATTCTACACTAGCAGAGCAGTTTCATGTAGTTGGCATCAGTAATTGGTCCGAAAACAGCAGAATGTCACTTTTGAGCTTTTCGGCCCGAGAGAAGCATTTTGAGAGCATGTTGTCATTTAGGCTGTTACTTTCCAACAGAAGCACTCAGAAACAAGTTTTCAAGCCAGAAACAAGTTTTCAAGCCAGATTTGTGTGATTTGGGGAATTCTACACTAGCAGAGCAGTTTCATGTAGTTGGCATCAGTAATTGGTCCGAAAACAGCAGAATGTCACTTTTGAGCTTTTCGGCCCGAGAGAAGCATTTTGAGAGCATGTTGTCATTTAGGCTGTTACTTTCCAACAGAAGCACTCAGAAACAAGTTTTCAAGAAACAAGTTTTCAAGCCAGAAACGTGTGATTTGGGGAATTCTACACTAGCAGAGCAGTTTCATGTAGTTGGCATCAGTAATTGGTCCGAAAACAGCAGAATGTCACTTTTGAGCTTTTCGGCCCGAGAGAAGCATTTTGAGAGCATGTTGTCATTTAGGCTGTTACTTTCCAACAGAAGCACTCAGAAACAAGTTTTCAAGCCAGAAACAAGTTTTCAAGCCAGAAACGTGTGATTTGGGGAATTCTACACTAGCAGAGCAGTTTCATGTAGTTGGCATTAGTAATTGGTCCGAAAACAGCAGAATGTCACTTTTGAGCTTTTCGGCCCGAGAGAAGCATTTTGAGAGCATGTTGTCATTTAGGCTGTTACTTTCCAACAGAAGCACTCAGAAACAAGTTTTCAAGCCAGAAACAAGTTTTCAAGCCAGAGTGTGATTGGGGAATTCTACACTAGCAGAGCAGTTTCATGTAGTTGGCATCAGTAATTGGTCCGAAAACAGCAGAATGTCACTTTTGAGCTTTTCGGCCCGAGAGAAGCATTTTGAGAGCATGTTGTCATTTAGGCTGTTACTTTCCAACAGAAGCACTCAGAAACAAGTTTTCAAGCCAGAAACGTGTGATTTGGGGAATTCTACACTAGCAGAGCAGTTTCATGTAGTTGGCATCAGTAATTGGTCCGAAAACAGCAGAATGTCACTTTTGAGCTTTTCGGCCCGAGAGAAGCATTTTGAGAGCATGTTGTCATTTAGGCTGTTACTTTCCAACAGAAGCACTCAGAAACAAGTTTTCAAGCCAGAAACGTGTGATTTGGGGAATTCTACACTAGCAGAGCAGTTTCATGTAGTTGGCATCAGTAATTGGTCCGAAAACAGCAGAATGTCACTTTTGAGCTTTTCGGCCCGAGAGAAGCATTTTGAGAGCATGTTGTCATTTAGGCTGTTACTTTCCAACAGAAGCACTCAGAAACAAGTTTTCAAGCCAGAAACAAGTTTTCAAGCCAGAAACGTGTGATTTGGGGAATTCTACACTAGCACAGCAGTTTCATGTAGTTGGCATCAGTAATTGGTCCGAAAACAGCAGAATGTCACTTTTGAGCTTTTCGGCCCGAGAGAAGCATTTTGAGAGCATGTTGTCATTTAGGCTGTTACTTTCCAACAGAAGCACTCAGAAACAAGTTTTCAAGCCAGAAACAAGTTTTCAAGCCAGAAACGTGTGATTTGGGGAATTCTACACTAGCAGAGCAGTTTCATGTAGTTGGCATTAGTAATTGGTCCGAAAACAGCAGAATGTCACTTTTGAGCTTTTCGGCCCGAGAGAAGCATTTTGAGAGCATGTTGTCATTTAGGCTGTTACTTTCCAACAGAAGCACTCAGAAACAAGTTTTCAAGCCAGAAACAAGTTTCAAGCCAGAAACGTGTGATTGGGGAATTCTACACTAGCAGAGCAGTTTCATGTAGTTGGCATCAGTAATTGGTCCGAAAACAGCAGAATGTCACTTTTGAGCTTTTCGGCCCGAGAGAAGCATTTTGAGAGCATGTTGTCATTTAGGCTGTTACTTTCCAACAGAAGCACTCAGAAAACAAGTTTTCAAGCCAGAAACGTGTGATTTGGGGAATTCTACACTAGCAGAGCAGTTTCATGTAGTTGGCATCAGTAATTGGTCCGAAAACAGCAGAATGTCACTTTTGAGCTTTTCGGCCCGAGAGAAGCATTTTGAGAGCATGTTGTCATTTAGGCTGTTACTTTCCAACAGAAGCACTCAGAAACAAGTTTTCAAGCCAGAAACGTGTGATTTGGGGAATTCTACACTAGCAGAGCAGTTTCATGTAGTTGGCATCAGTAATTGGTCCGAAAACAGCAGAATGTCACTTTTGAGCTTTTCGGCCCGAGAGAAGCATTTTGAGAGCATGTTGTCATTTAGGCTGTTACTTTCCAACAGAAGCACTCAGAAACAAGTTTTCAAGCCAGAAACAAGTTTTCAAGCCAGATTTGTGTGATTTGGGGAATTCTACACTAGCAGAGCAGTTTCATGTAGTTGGCATCAGTAATTGGTCCGAAAACAGCAGAATGTCACTTTTGAGCTTTTCGGCCCGAGAGAAGCATTTTGAGAGCATGTTGTCATTTAGGCTGTTACTTTCCAACAGAAGCACTCAGAAACAAGTTTTCAAGCCAGAAACAAGTTTTCAAGCCAGAAACGTGTGATTTGGGGAATTCTACACTAGCAGAGCAGTTTCATGTAGTTGGCATCAGTAATTGGTCCGAAAACAGCAGAATGTCACTTTTGAGCTTTTCGGCCCGAGAGAAGCATTTTGAGAGCATGTTGTCATTTAGGCTGTTACTTTCCAACAGAAGCACTCAGAAACAAGTTTTCAAGCCAGAAACAAGTTTTCAAGCCAGAAACGTGTGATTTGGGGAATTCTACACTAGCAGAGCAGTTTCATGTAGTTGGCATCAGTAATTGGTCCGAAAACAGCAGAATGTCACTTTTGAGCTTTTCGGCCCGAGAGAAGCATTTTGAGAGCATGTTGTCATTTAGGCTGTTACTTTCCAACAGAAGCACTCAGAAACAAGTTTTCAAGCCAGAAACAAGTTTTCAAGCCAGAAACGTGTGATTTGGGGAATTCTACACTAGCAGAGCAGTTTCATGTAGTTGGCATCAGTAATTGGTCCGAAAACAGCAGAATGTCACTTTTGAGCTTTTCGGCCCGAGAGAAGCATTTTGAGAGCATGTTGTCATTTAGGCTGTTACTTTCCAACAGAAGCACTCAGAAACAAGTTTTCAAGCCAGAAACGTGTGATTTGGGGAATTCTACACTAGCAGAGCAGTTTCATGTAGTTGGCATCAGTAATTGGTCCGAAAACAGCAGAATGTCACTTTTGAGCTTTTCGGCCCGAGAGAAGCATTTTGAGAGCATGTTGTCATTTAGGCTGTTACTTTCCAACAGAAGCACTCAGAAACAAGTTTTCAAGCCAGAAACAAGTTTTCAAGCCAGATTTGTGTGATTGGGGAATTCTACACTAGCAGAGCAGTTTCATGTAGTTGGCATCAGTAATTGGTCCGAAAACAGCAGAATGTCACTTTTGAGCTTTTCGGCCCGAGAGAAGCATTTTGAGAGCATGTTGTCATTTAGGCTGTTACTTTCCAACAGAAGCACTCAGAAACAAGTTTTCAAGCCAGAAACGTGTGATTTGGGGAATTCTACACTAGCAGAGCAGTTTCATGTAGTTGGCATCAGTAATTGGTCCGAAAACAGCAGAATGTCACTTTTGAGCTTTTCGGCCCGAGAGAAGCATTTTGAGAGCATGTTGTCATTTAGGCTGTTACTTTCCAACAGAAGCACTCAGAAACAAGTTTTCAAGCCAGAAACGTGTGATTTGGGGAATTCTACACTAGCAGAGCAGTTTCATGTAGTTGGCATCAGTAATTGGTCCGAAAACAGCAGAATGTCACTTTTGAGCTTTTCGGCCCGAGAGAAGCATTTTGAGAGCATGTTGTCATTTAGGCTGTTACTTTCCAACAGAAGCACTCAGAAACAAGTTTTCAAGCCAGAAACAAGTTTTCAAGCCAGATTTGTGTGATTTGGGGAATTCTACACTAGCAGAGCAGTTTCATGTAGTTGGCATCAGTAATTGGTCCGAAAACAGCAGAATGTCACTTTGAGCTTTTCGGCCCGAGAGAAGCATTTTGAGAGCATGTTGTCATTTAGGCTGTTACTTTCCAACAGAAGCACTCAGAAACAAGTTTTCAAGCCAGAAACAAGTTTTCAAGCCAGAAACGTGTGATTTGGGGAATTCTACACTAGCAGAGCAGTTTCATGTAGTTGGCATCAGTAATTGGTCCGAAAACAGCAGAATGTCACTTTTGAGCTTTTCGGCCCGAGAGAAGCATTTTGAGAGCATGTTGTCATTTAGGCTGTTACTTTCCAACAGAAGCACTCAGAAACAAGTTTTCAAGCCAGAAACAAGTTTTCAAGCCAGATTTGTGTGATTGGGGAATTCTACACTAGCAGAGCAGTTTCATGTAGTTGGCATCAGTAATTGGTCCGAAAACAGCAGAATGTCACTTTTGAGCTTTTCGGCCCGAGAGAAGCATTTTGAGAGCATGTTGTCATTTAGGCTGTTACTTTCCAACAGAAGCACTCAGAAACAAGTTTTCAAGCCAGAAACGTGTGATTTGGGGAATTCTACACTAGCAGAGCAGTTTCATGTAGTTGGCATCAGTAATTGGTCCGAAAACAGCAGAATGTCACTTTTGAGCTTTTCGGCCCGAGAGAAGCATTTTGAGAGCATGTTGTCATTTAGGCTGTTACTTTCCAACAGAAGCACTCAGAAACAAGTTTTCAAGCCAGAAACGTGTGATTTGGGGAATTCTACTACACTAGCAGAGCAGTTTCATGTAGTTGGCATCAGTAATTGGTCCGAAAACAGCAGAATGTCACTTTTGAGCTTTTCGGCCCGAGAGAAGCATTTGAGAGCATGTTGTCATTTAGGCTGTTACTTTCCAACAGAAGCACTCAGAAACAAGTTTTCAAGCCAGAAACAAGTTTTCAAGCCAGATTTGTGTGATTTGGGGAATTCTACACTAGCAGAGCAGTTTCATGTAGTTGGCATCAGTAATTGGTCCGAAAACAGCAGAATGTCACTTTTGAGCTTTTCGGCCCGAGAGAAGCATTTTGAGAGCATGTTGTCATTTAGGCTGTTACTTTCCAACAGAAGCACTCAGAAACAAGTTTTCAAGCCAGAAACAAGTTTTCAAGCCAGAAACGTGTGATTTGGGGAATTCTACACTAGCAGAGCAGTTTCATGTAGTTGGCATCAGTAATTGGTCCGAAAACAGCAGAATGTCACTTTGAGCTTTTCGGCCCGAGAGAAGCATTTTGAGAGCATGTTGTCATTTAGGCTGTTACTTTCCAACAGAAGCACTCAGAAACAAGTTTTCAAGCCAGAGACGTGTGATTTGGGGAATTCTACACTAGCAGAGCAGTTTCATGTAGTTGGCATCAGTAATTGGTCCGAAAACAGCAGAATGTCACTTTTGAGCTTTTCGGCCCGAGAGAAGCATTTTGAGAGCATGTTGTCATTTAGGCTGTTACTTTCCAACAGAAGCACTCAGAAACAAGTTTTCAAGCCAGAAACAAGTTTTCAAGCCAGAAACGTGTGATTTGGGGAATTCTACACTAGCAGAGCAGTTTCATGTAGTTGGCATCAGTAATTGGTCCGAAAACAGCAGAATGTCACTTTTGAGCTTTTCGGCCCGAGAGAAGCATTTTGAGAGCATGTTGTCATTTAGGCTGTTACTTTCCAACAGAAGCACTCAGAAACAAGTTTTCAAGCCAGAAACAAGTTTTCAAGCCAGAGACGTGTGATTGGGGAATTCTACACTAGCAGAGCAGTTTCATGTAGTTGGCATCAGTAATTGGTCCGAAAACAGCAGAATGTCACTTTTGAGCTTTTCGGCCCGAGAGAAGCATTTTGAGAGCATGTTGTCATTTAGGCTGTTACTTTCCAACAGAAGCACTCAGAAACAAGTTTTCAAGCCAGAAACAAGTTTTCAAGCCAGAAACGTGTGATTTGGGGAATTCTACACTAGCAGAGCAGTTTCATGTAGTTGGCATCAGTAATTGGTCCGAAAACAGCAGAATGTCACTTTTGAGCTTTTCGGCCCGAGAGAAGCATTTTGAGAGCATGTTGTCATTTAGGCTGTTACTTTCCAACAGAAGCACTCAGAAACAAGTTTTCAAGCCAGAAACGTGTGATTTGGGGAATTCTACACTAGCAGAGCAGTTTCATGTAGTTGGCATCAGTAATTGGTCCGAAAACAGCAGAATGTCACTTTTGAGCTTTTCGGCCCGAGAGAAGCATTTTGAGAGCATGTTGTCATTTAGGCTGTTACTTTCCAACAGAAGCACTCAGAAACAAGTTTTCAAGCCAGAAACGTGTGATTTGGGGAATTCTACACTAGCAGAGCAGTTTCATGTAGTTGGCATCAGTAATTGGTCCGAAAACAGCAGAATGTCACTTTTGAGCTTTTCGGCCCGAGAGAAGCATTTTGAGAGCATGTTGTCATTTAGGCTGTTACTTTCCAACAGAAGCACTCAGAAACAAGTTTTCAAGCCAGAAACGTGTGATTTGGGGAATTCTACACTAGCAGAGCAGTTTCATGTAGTTGGCATCAGTAATTGGTCCGAAAACAGCAGAATGTCACTTTTGAGCTTTTCGGCCCGAGAGAAGCATTTTGAGAGCATGTTGTCATTTAGGCTGTTACTTTCCAACAGAAGCACTCAGAAACAAGTTTTCAAGCCAGAAACGTGTGATTTGGGGAATTCTACACTAGCAGAGCAGTTTCATGTAGTTGGCATCAGTAATTGGTCCGAAACAGCAGAATGTCACTTTTGAGCTTTTCGGCCCGAGAGAAGCATTTTGAGAGCATGTTGTCATTTAGGCTGTTACTTTCCAACAGAAGCACTCAGAAACAAGTTTTCAAGCCAGAAACAAGTTTTCAAGCCAGATTTGTGTGATTTGGGGAATTCTACACTAGCAGAGCAGTTTCATGTAGTTGGCATCAGTAATTGGTCCGAAAACAGCAGAATGTCACTTTTGAGCTTTTCGGCCCGAGAGAAGCATTTTGAGAGCATGTTGTCATTTAGGCTGTTACTTTCCAACAGAAGCACTCAGAAACAAGTTTTCAAGCCAGAAACGTGTGATTTGGGGAATTCTACACTAGCAGAGCAGTTTCATGTAGTTGGCATCAGTAATTGGTCCGAAAACAGCAGAATGTCACTTTTGAGCTTTTCGGCCCGAGAGAAGCATTTTGAGAGCATGTTGTCATTTAGGCTGTTACTTTCCAACAGAAGCACTCAGAAACAAGTTTTCAAGCCAGAGACGTGTGATTTGGGGAATTCTACACTAGCAGAGCAGTTTCATGTAGTTGGCATCAGTAATTGGTCCGAAAACAGCAGAATGTCACTTTTGAGCTTTTCGGCCCGAGAAGCATTTTGAGAGCATGTTGTCATTTAGGCTGTTACTTTCCAACAGAAGCACTCAGAAACAAGTTTTCAAGCCAGAAACAAGTTTTCAAGCCAGATTTGTGTGATTTGGGGAATTCTACACTAGCAGAGCAGTTTCATGTAGTTGGCATCAGTAATTGGTCCGAAAACAGCAGAATGTCACTTTTGAGCTTTTCGGCCCGAGAGAAGCATTTTGAGAGCATGTTGTCATTTAGGCTGTTACTTTCCAACAGAAGCACTCAGAAACAAGTTTTCAAGCCAGAGACGTGTGATTTGGGGAATTCTACACTAGCAGAGCAGTTTCATGTAGTTGGCATCAGTAATTGGTCCGAAAACAGCAGAATGTCACTTTTGAGCTTTTCGGCCCGAGAGAAGCATTTGAGAGCATGTTGTCATTTAGGCTGTTACTTTCAACAGAAGCACTCAGAAACAAGTTTTCAAGCCAGAAACAAGTTTTCAAGCCAGAAACGTGTGATTTGGGGAATTCTACACTAGCAGAGCAGTTTCATGTAGTTGGCATCAGTAATTGGTCCGAAAACAGCAGAATGTCACTTTTGAGCTTTTCGGCCCGAGAGAAGCATTTTGAGAGCATGTTGTCATTTAGGCTGTTACTTTCCAACAGAAGCACTCAGAAACAAGTTTTCAAGCCAGAAACAAGTTTTCAAGCCAGAAACGTGTGATTTGGGGAATTCTACACTAGCAGAGCAGTTTCATGTAGTTGGCATCAGTAATTGGTCCGAAAACAGCAGAATGTCACTTTTGAGCTTTTCGGCCCGAGAGAAGCATTTTGAGAGCATGTTGTCATTTAGGCTGTTACTTTCCAACAGAAGCACTCAGAAACAAGTTTTCAAGCCAGAAACGTGTGATTTGGGGAATTCTACACTAGCAGAGCAGTTTCATGTAGTTGGCATCAGTAATTGGTCCGAAAACAGCAGAATGTCACTTTTGAGCTTTTCGGCCGAGAAAGCATTTTGAGAGCATGTTGTCATTTAGGCTGTTACTTTCCAACAGAAGCACTCAGAAACAAGTTTTCAAGCCAGAAACAAGTTTTCAAGCCAGACGTGTGATTTGGGGAATTCTACACTAGAGCAGTTTCATGTAGTTGGCATCAGTAATTGGTCCAAAACCAGCAGAATGTCACTTTTGAGCTTTTCGGCCCGAGAGAAGCATTTTGAGAGCATGTTGTCATTTAGGCTGTTACTTTCCAACAGAAGCACTCAGAAACAAGTTTTCAAGCCAGAGACGTGTGTTTTGGGGAATTCTACACTAGCAGAGCAGTTTCATGTAGTTGGCATCAGTAATTGGTCCGAAAACAGCAGAATGTCACTTTTGAGCTTTTCGGCCCGAGAGAAGCATTTTGAGAGCATGTTGTCATTTAGGCTGTTACTTTCCAACAGAAGCACTCAGAAACAAGTTTTCAAGCCAGAAACAAGTTTTCAAGCCAGAAACGTGTGATTTGGGGAATTCTACACTAGCAGAGCAGTTTCATGTAGTTGGCATCAGTAATTGGTCCGAAAACAGCAGAATGTCACTTTTGAGCTTTTCGGCCCGAGAGAAGCATTTTGAGAGCATGTTGTCATTTAGGCTGTTACTTTCCAACAGAAGCACTCAGAAACAAGTTTTCAAGCCAGAAACAAGTTTTCAAGCCAGAAACGTGTGATTTGGGGAATTCTACACTAGCAGAGCAGTTTCATGTAGTTGGCATCAGTAATTGGTCCGAAAACAGCAGAATGTCACTTTTGAGCTTTTCGGCCCGAGAGAAGCATTTTGAGAGCATGTTGTCATTTAGGCTGTTACTTTCCAACAGAAGCACTCAGAAACAAGTTTTCAAGCCAGAAACGTGTGATTTGGGGAATTCTACACTAGCAGAGCAGTTTCATGTAGTTGGCATCAGTAATTGGTCCGAAAACAGCAGAATGTCACTTTTGAGCTTTTCGGCCCGAGAGAAGCATTTTGAGAGCATGTTGTCATTTAGGCTGTTACTTTCCAACAGAAGCACTCAGAAACAAGTTTTCAAGCCAGAAACAAGTTTTCAAGCCAGAAACGTGTGATTTGGGGAATTCTACACTAGCACAGCAGTTTCATGTAGTTGGCATCAGTAATTGGTCCGAAAACAGCAGAATGTCACTTTTGAGCTTTTCGGCCCGAGAGAAGCATTTTGAGAGCATGTTGTCATTTAGGCTGTTACTTTCCAACAGAAGCACTCAGAAACAAGTTTTCAAGCCAGAGACGTGTGATTTGGGGAATTCTACACTAGCAGAGCAGTTTCATGTAGTTGGCATCAGTAATTGGTCCGAAAACAGCAGAATGTCACTTTTGAGCTTTTCGGCCCGAGAGAAGCATTTTGAGAGCATGTTGTCATTTAGGCTGTTACTTTCCAACAGAAGCACTCAGAAACAAGTTTTCAAGCCAGAAACGTGTGATTTGGGGAATTCTACACTAGCAGAGCAGTTTCATGTAGTTGGCATTAGTAATTGGTCCGAAAACAGCAGAATGTCACTTTTGAGCTTTTCGGCCCGAGAGAAGCATTTTGAGAGCATGTTGTCATTTAGGCTGTTACTTTCCAACAGAAGCACTCAGAAACAAGTTTTCAAGCCAGAGACGTGTGATTTGGGGAATTCTACACTAGCAGAGCAGTTTCATGTAGTTGGCATCAGTAATTGGTCCGAAAACAGCAGAATGTCACTTTTGAGCTTTTCGGCCCGAGAGAAGCATTTTGAGAGCATGTTGTCATTTAGGCTGTTACTTTCCAACAGAAGCACTCAGAAACAAGTTTTCAACCAGAAACAAGTTTTCAAGCCAGAAACGTGTGATTTGGGGAATTCTACACTAGCAGAGCAGTTTCATGTAGTTGGCATCAGTAATTGGTCCGAAAACAGCAGAATGTCACTTTTGAGCTTTTCGGCCCGAGAGAAGCATTTTGAGAGCATGTTGTCATTTAGGCTGTTACTTTCCAACAGAAGCACTCAGAAACAAGTTTTCAAGCCAGAAACAAGTTTTCAAGCCAGAAACGTGTGATTTGGGGAATTCTACACTAGCAGAGCAGTTTCATGTAGTTGGCATCAGTAATTGGTCCGAAAACAGCAGAATGTCACTTTTGAGCTTTTCGGCCCGAGAGAAGCATTTTGAGAGCATGTTGTCATTTAGGCTGTTACTTTCCAACAGAAGCACTCAGAAACAAGTTTTCAAGCCAAAACAAGTTTTCAAGCCAGAAACGTGTGATTTTGGGGAATTCTACAGTAGCAGAGCAGTTTCATGTAGTTGGCATCAGTAATTGGTCCGAAAACAGCAGAATGTCACTTTTGAGCTTTTCGGCCCGAGAGAAGCATTTTGAGAGCATGTTGTCATTTAGGCTGTTACTTTCCAACAGAAGCACTCAGAAACAAGTTTTCAAGCCAGAGACGTGTGATTTGGGGAATTCTACACTAGCAGAGCAGTTTCATGTAGTTGGCATCAGTAATTGGTCCGAAAACAGCAGAATGTCACTTTTGAGCTTTTCGGCCCGAGAGAAGCATTTTGAGAGCATGTTGTCATTTAGGCTGTTACTTTCCAACAGAAGCACTCAGAAACAAGTTTTCAAGCCAGAAACGTGTGATTTGGGGAATTCTACACTAGCAGAGCAGTTTCATGTAGTTGGCATTAGTAATTGGTCCGAAAACAGCAGAATGTCACTTTTGAGCTTTTCGGCCCGAGAGAAGCATTTTGAGAGCATGTTGTCATTTAGGCTGTTACTTTCCAACAGAAGCACTCAGAAACAAGTTTTCAAGCCAGAAACGTGTGATTTGGGGAATTCTACACTAGCAGAGCAGTTTCATGTAGTTGGCATCAGTAATTGGTCCGAAAACAGCAGAATGTCACTTTTGAGCTTTTCGGCCCGAGAGAAGCATTTTGAGAGCATGTTGTCATTTAGGCTGTTACTTTCCAACAGAAGCACTCAGAAACAAGTTTTCAAACCAGAAACAAGTTTTCAAGCCAGAAACGTGTGATTGGGGAATTCTACAGTAGCAGAGCAGTTTCATGTAGTTGGCATCAGTAATTGGTCCGAAAACAGCAGAATGTCACTTTTGAGCTTTTCGGCCCGAGAGAAGCATTTTGAGAGCATGTTGTCATTTAGGCTGTTACTTTCCAACAGAAGCACTCAGAAACAAGTTTTCAAGCCAGAAACAAGTTTTCAAGCCAGAACGTGTGATTTGGGGAATTCTACACTAGCAGAGCAGTTTCATGTAGTTGGCATCAGTAATTGGTCCGAAAACAGCAGAATGTCACTTTTGAGCTTTTCGGCCCGAGAGAAGCATTTTGAGAGCATGTTGTCATTTAGGCTGTTACTTTCCAACAGAAGCACTCAGAAACAAGTTTTCAAGCCAGAAACGTGTGATTTGGGGAATTCTACACTAGCAGAGCAGTTTCATGTAGTTGGCATCAGTAATTGGTCCGAAAACAGCAGAATGTCACTTTTGAGCTTTTCGGCCCGAGAGAAGCATTTTGAGAGCATGTTGTCATTTAGGCTGTTACTTTCCAACAGAAGCACTCAGAAACAAGTTTTCAAGCCAGAAACGTGTGATTTGGGGAATTCTACACTAGAGCAGTTTCATGTAGTTGGCATCAGTAATTGGTCCGAAAACAGCAGAATGTCACTTTTGAGCTTTTCGGCCCGAGAGAAGCATTTTGAGAGCATGTTGTCATTTAGGCTGTTACTTTCCAACAGAAGCACTCAGAAACAAGTTTTCAAGCCAGAAACGTGTGATTTGGGGAATTCTACACTAGCAGCAGTTTCATGTAGTTGGCATCAGTAATTGGTCCGAAACAGCAGAATGTCACTTTTGAGCTTTTCGGCCCGAGAGAAGCATTTTGAGAGCATGTTGTCATTTAGGCTGTTACTTTCCAACAGAAGCACTCAGAAACAAGTTTTCAAGCCAGAAACGTGTGATTTGGGGAATTCTACACTAGCAGAGCAGTTTCATGTAGTTGGCATCAGTAATTGGTCCGAAACAGCAGAATGTCACTTTTGAGCTTTTCGGCCCGAGAGAAGCATTTTGAGAGCATGTTGTCATTTAGGCTGTTACTTTCCAACAGAAGCACTCAGAAACAAGTTTTCAAGCCAGATTTGTGTGGTTTGGGGAATTCTACACTAGCAGAGCAGTTTCATGTAGTTGGCATCAGTAATTGGTCCGAAAACAGCAGAATGTCACTTTTGAGCTTTTCGGCCCGAGAGAAGCATTTTGAGAGCATGTTGTCATTTAGGCTGTTACTTTCCAACAGAAGCACTCAGAAACAAGTTTTCAAGCCAGAAACAAGTTTTCAAGCCAGATTTGTGTGATTTGGGGAATTCTACACTACCAGAGCAGTTTCATGTAGTTGGCATCAGTAGTTGGTCCGAAAAAAGCAGAATGTCACTTTTGAGCTTTTCGGCCCGAGAGAAGCATTTTGAGAGCATGTTGTCATTTAGGCTGTTACTTTCCAACAGAAGCACTCAGAAACAGGTTTTCAAGCCAGAAACGTGTGATTTGGGGAATTTTACAGTAGTTTCCATCAGTAATTGGTCGGAAAACAGCAGAATGTCACTTTTGAGCTTTTCAGGGCGAGAGAAGCATTTTGAGAGCATGTTGAAATTAGGCTGTTGCTGTTGCAAAACGGCACAAGGTAGCCGAAAACGGGACAAAGTAGCCCAAAACGGGACGAATTCGCCCAAAACAGAAAAAAATAGCCCAAAATGGGACAAAGTAGCTCAAAATGTGACAAAGTCGCCCAAAACATGACAAATTTACCCATAACAGAAAAAAGACATCCAAAACGGGACAAAGTAGCCCAAAACGGGTCGAATTTGGCCAAAACAGAAAAAAGTAGCCCAAAACGGGACAGAGTCGCCCAAAACAGGAGAAAGTAGCCCAAAAAGGGACGAATTTGAAAAAACAGGACAGAGTCGCCCAAAACAGGAGAAAGTAGCCCAATGCGGGACAAAGAAGCCCAAAACGCGATAACGTAGCCCAAAATGCTACAAAGTCGCCCAAAACCGGACGCAGTTGCCCATAACTGAAAAAAGTCACCCAAAACGGGACAAAGTAGCCCAAAACAGGAGGAATTTGCCCAAAACGGGACAGAGTCGCCCAAAAAGGGAAAACGTAATACAAAACTGTACAAAAGTAGCCCAAAACGGGACGAATTTGCCCATGACAGAAAAAGTCACCCAAAACGGGACAAAGTAGCCCAAAACAGGACAGAGTCGCCCAAAATAGGAAAACGTAACACAAAATGGTACAAAAGTAGCCCAAAACGGGACGAATTTGCCCATAACAGAAAAAAAGTCGCCCAAAACAGGACAAAGAAGCCCAAAATGGGACAAAGTAGCCCCAAACAGGACGAATTTGCCCAAAACAGAATAAAAGTAGCCCAAAACGGGACAAAGTAGAACAAAACGGGACAATTTAACCCAAAACGGTACAAAAGTCGCCCAAAACGGGACAAAGAAGCCCTAAATGGGACAAAGTTGCCCCAAACGGGTCGAATTTGCCCAAAACAGAAAAAAAAGTAGCCCAAAATAGGACAAAGTAGTCCAAAATGGGACAAAGTCGCCCTAAACCAGAAGAATTTGTCCAAAACAGAAAAAAGTCGCCCAAAACAGGACAAATTTCCCCAAAACAGAAGAAAGTCGCCCAACGGCCCTGATAGCATTAGAGGACAAAATTGATACTGGTTACCCAAATGTCTGCAACAAAGTTGCCCTAATTGTACGCTTTGTTCCAAATGTTGCCCAATTCGCAACTTTATGTGAAAAGTTGCCCACTCCATTTTAGTCAACCTTTCCACTTTGGGAAACTTTGTCTTAATTGACTTTGTTTTTAGGTCATTGGTTGCCGTACCATTTGGGGGCCATGCACAGTTGTCCCCTCCCACTCTGTTTAGGGCACTCTAGTTGACTTATATAATCTCAGAGTGTCAGGAAAACATAAAGCTGTTCCCCTGATGCTCTGGGATCATACAGGCCGTAAGCCACCGCGCCACGTCAAGGCAGTACCCATGCGGAGGTTGTTTTTTTTGTTTTTTTGTCTGCAACTGCAGTTTTTCTTTTTTTTCTGTGACTGCAGTTTTTCTTTTTTTTTTCTTTTTTTCTTTTTTTGTCTGCAACTGCAGTTTTTCTTTTTTGTGCAACCGCACTTTTTTTCATCTTTTCAAAACAAGACTGAACAACATTCAACAGTAACCAACCACCAAAACCAACAATATGTAATACAATGTAAAAATAAAAACAACACACAACTGAACAAGGTTGATGAGTGGTCCTCACTCAAGGGAGCCAGAGGTTTCCTCAGTCCACTGGCTGCGAGACATCTTCGTGAAAGAGTGGCAGAGAATCAAGTTCACTTTCAGGGAGAGGTCCAATTTACGTCTCCCCTTTTGATTTCTTTGACTGTGTATCAAATACAAAAAGAAGATATATTAAAGGTTGTAAACTTAGTGTGGGAACAATTAATCCGACCCAGGGCAACATCCTACTCTTCCATTTTAGGCAACTTCACCATTACAGAAACAAATCAATTGAAGTATGAAGTCAGTATATCAGTATGAGTGGTTAATTCAGATATGGTAGGAACACACACACACACACACAAACACACACACACACACACACAAACAGAAAACACACTATTACTCTACACCCAGGCATCATCATACATGAATTCTCATACCGTTTGGGGACCGTTTTTGCCGCTCGAGACCGCATTTTCGGCAGGCGCCGCTGCCTCGACAAGAATTGTGAAGGCTGGGTGGGGCTGGCTGGCAATGGGAGTTGGGGTTTCTTTAGTTTCCGGGGTGGACTGGGGCTCGATTCTTCATCCTCAAAAAAGTTTCTCCTCCGGCGTTGTTGCCCCGTTGGAGATGATCTCCTCTTTGTGGAAGTCCTCGGCCAATCCCGCCTCCAACTGTGTGGTGGAGAAACGGACCTTGGCCGAGCTGGATTCAGGTCCAAGGTGGAGGGGGCACCTGATTCACCCAGGGAGGCCGGATTCGGATCCAGGTTGGAAGGGGCAGCCGATTCACCCAGGAAGGCCGGATTCGGGTCCAAGGTGGAGGGGGCACCCGATTCACCCGGGGTTTCCGGGGACAGGGCAGAGGCTGAGGCCAGCTTTTTGAGACCCTGGTCCACCTCAACTTCCCTCGACGCCGACAACAGAGCAAACATCTCCCTCATTCGCTGCACTCTGCCAAGGTTTTCAAACATGGCATAGAATTGCTTGTGTGATTCTATGCCATGATTCATAAAATTGGCAGCATCCTCTCTGAGGGAGGGGTCCGTGTCTCTGTAGTTCTGTAAAGAAAAGCCTGGTCAAACCTCTGTTCCATTTCACATCAACTCGCACCCCATGGAAACCAAATGTTAAAGATTGAAAAAGTTAATCGGACATAGTAAGTCTAACTCACGTAAGTGCACACTGCTGTGCGGATGTCATAGAAACTTGGGGATTTGGGGAGCCCCATCTCCCTCCAGGCATTCCTCAGATAAGTGATGAGATTTTTTGGGGGCCCAGTCCACGCCGTCACAAAAAAATAGGTCGACTTTGGAACCAACCGGCTCCGAAGGGCCAGCCACTTCTGGAACCAATCCATCTCCTCCTTTAACAAGTATATTTGGGAATATCCATGGGACGCCATGGTCTTGTTTTCGGCGATCTACAAAAGAAAAAGAGACAGAGAGAGAGAACGAAAAAGAGACAGAGAGAGAGAAAGAGATGCCCTTCAGACAGAACTGTAGAAATGATTCAAGAGCAATAACCGCAAAGTACATTGTTTCCAAAAAAACAACACTAACATGAATTCTTAAACTTACATTGATGAGGTAACCCATTTGGTCATCCCCTATGGCACTGCAGACCTCTTTGACCCTCATGTTGGCAAATACACTGGTCCTCTTGCCATAGATTGATGTGACATATGCTGCCAGGTAGCCATAAAACCGGTAGATTGCAGCCCACTGTGGGTCTCTGATCCTGACAGGGTGTGGAGATTTTTCAATCTCCTCTGAAATAAGACAATAGCACAGGAGAGAGCAGGTTGGAGGAAAGGAGAAGAATGAGGGGGAAGAAGGGGAGGTAGAGTAATGCTTAGCCATTCAATTAAGTATGAGGTGTGTATGAGTTTAGCCAAGGCATTTAGCAAGGCATTCCAGACTGTTCATTGAAGGGGAAGGAAATGTCAAAATTCAAGGTAAATGTTGAAATATTCTGCTTTAAGTCGGATACCACAAGCATCACCCTTACCCAGTATCTCTGGAATTGCTTTACTGGCCATCTCCTGGCACAGTTTCAGTGATTGTTTGGAGACCAGGCTCTCCTCCTTCCTGGCCTTCACCTCATAGTGGTGCAGAGGCACCATCTTGGCCACGCCTTTCTGTATTTGCCTCAGCTCCATGATTATTGAAATCAGCTCCCAGTCGCTCAGGCGCTTGTCTTTGGGGTTTTTTATTTTGAGATACTGGACAAAGTCCAGTATCTCACTGAGAAACTTCAGCTGGGTGGTTGGCGTGTACTTCAGACGCCTGAAAAGTACTGTCAGTCTGTGGAAAGACAAATTCGTGTTTAGTAACTATTATGACATAATTAATGCAGACATGCCCATGGACTCTATGGCTAGTTATTTATTATTATCATAGCTACACGTACCTTCTCAGGCGAAGGGTGTTGCTTAGAAAGCCCCAGGTCCACCAATCCCTGAAGCCCCAGTCCAGCATCATAAATGCCAGAAAAGCCTTTACATGGGAAAAGGCAGTTTGGTTTTCTTCCTTAATTTTTTGAGAGGCCCCAGCTGGAAGATTAAACTCTGCCCATTGTTGAACAAATTTGGCTGTGAAGACAAATGACAAATATCAGATTGCAATTTAATTTACACCACTCAACAGATCAGTAAACACACATTGTGTGTTGAACCCTTACCGGTCGTGGGCGGGAGTTCAATTGACCTCATAGTGGAGGACTTCCCCGTGCCCTCAAACAGCTTGGCCAGGGCTGGAGGGAGTTGTATGTTCCTCCCCTTGGAGAAACTCTTCTGGGAAAGAGAGAACATTTAGAGGGATTATTGTTCTGCATTTAAAGCATGACCCAAATGCATTCCCTCTCCATTTTGGGGTGACTGTGCTCCCCAAAAAATACCACTTTAGGTCAATCAATCAATTTTATTTATGAAGCCCAATATCACAAATCACAATTTGCCTCACAGGGCTTTACAGCATACAACATCCCTCTGTCCTTAGGACCCTCACAGCGGATAAGGAAAAACTCCCCCAAAAAAACCCTTTAACGGGGGAAAAAAATGGTAGAAACCTCAGGAAGAGCAACTGAGGAGGGATCCCTCTTCCAGGACGGACAGAAGTACAATAGATGTCATACAGAACAGATCAGCATGATAAATTAACAGTAATCCGTATGACACAATGAGACAGAGAGAGAGAGAGACAGACAGACAGAGAGAGAGAGAGAGAGAGAGAGAGAGAGAGAGAGAGAGAGAGAGAGAGATGCAGGACAGACGGTAATGACAGTAGCTTACAACAACATTATTGAAAGTAATAATATTATAGTTGTAGTTCTGGCTACTGTGGTACAATATGTTGAAGGTATATATTAATATCTGGCAGTATACATGTGTGACAATAATCATATGTGTATACACATATGATTGCAACTTAATATCCCAGGTAACACAATGTTACTCACCTTGGCCCCCTTGGCTTTGGCCACTGAAGGAGTTACCAGTGGAGTTTCCTCCATGAGGACTGGCTCCTCCACCGGCACCTCCTCCTCTGCCAAAACCCCTCCTTCCTGCTCCTTCTCCTCCATTTCCAGTGAGCTGACCAGGTCAGCTACTGGATCGTCGCCCAGCTTAATGGGCTCTTCTAAATTCTTGCTGAGGATCTGAAAAACACAATCAAAGGTGTTATATATTCTTATTATTAAGTACAAGCAAAAAAAAAAAAATCCTTGCAGTCTATTTACATCAGCCTAACCCACATTTGCAGTTAGGTACAGTCTACCGGTAGTGAATCGTTTTACTCACATTCTGGATGTCCTCAGCTGGCTCAAGGGTGGCCCTGCCAATGTCACGGTCTGACGAGGCCAGAGCTTCCAGATTTTGCCCCTGTATATCAAGAAGTCAAGATACTGTTTGGTTTCATGTATGTTTCTTTTCTCTGTCATGTTCTGTGTTCTTTTTACGTGTGTGTCCAATCCCTGTTTTACCCTATTCAGTCCAGGGTCACCATCGATTGAGAACTGTCATCCGTGCTCTGCTGCTACATTTGTGTCTACCAGTTCTTGTGTCCGCTATTCTTGAGTCTATGCTACACTCAAAAAAATCATTTGTTGGGTGAACATAAAAAATTATGGAAAGTATTTCCACCCAATCATAATACGCTAATTTAGCAAGAAATTGTTTTATTGACTGACATAAATGTAAATATGCTGGTCAACATAAGATGTTGGTGTTACCATTACTCAATTACAAGGGGTAACTCCAACATAATAATCATTTGTTGGGTGAACATACAAAAATCATGGAAAGTATTTCCACCCAATTATAATACGCTCATTTAGCAAGAGACAGTTTTGTTGAGTGAAATTAATGTAAACGTGCCGAATAAACATAATGTGTCAGCGTTACTGTTACTTAATTACAAGGGGTAAATCCAACTTAACTTTTAAAGGTTAGTTCAACATATTTACCCATGTTTGATTTAAGTGTGGGTGACCCAGTTTAATGGGGTAGGTACAACTATATTTTAAAATGATACAACACAACTAATTTATTAACAACACAACTAATTAATTGTGCTGATCAGACAAGACTTATGTATGTTTGACAATCACAAATACTTTAGTTGAGAGTCCTTTCAGTCATATGAAACTCAATAGTAATAATTCAATAAAAGTCAATTCTGACATCAATATTTATTTTAAACAATGTAAACATTTGTCATCCTAGTTTACGACAGTTGATATCAAGTTAGAAAAAAAACCACCTATGAACAAACAGGATTTCTTGAGATTGAACTTTATTGCCCATGAAGAGGCAAACATAGAAAAACATCTGGCTCTGCAAAAAATGTAAATACAATAAAAATAAAAGTGCATTCTTGTGCATCCATGAATTTGAAATTAAAATAAATGAATAATAAAATTCTTAAAATGTATCTGCATACTACAGAGCCCTCTATTTATGGAGTAATCTGTTTCATCTGATTTTGAATTAAAAATGAAGTAGAATTGTTACAGTTGAATATTAATGCATTTAAATTGTGTACCTGAATTGCTTTTTACCCTGAATTTACTGCTTCGAATTTTAATAGCAATTTTTCACTATTTTCATATTCAGAATCAAAATTTCATGTTTAAAAAAATTGTAATAAGATAAATTTAATTTGCTTAAAAAATTCAACGTCAAAATATAAAGTTTAAAATTCAATTGATAAATTTTCAAGCAGGCTGGATGTTGGTTTGACTTTATCTAGAATCTCAGCTGTTTTCATGAATTTCAGATGGCATATTTTGATGCTGAATTTTGCTGGTTGAATTTGGCAGCTTGAAAATTTATCAACTGAATTCTAAACTTTGTATTTTGACAAATTTATTTTTTTTTAAACATGAAATTTTGATTTTGAATATGAGAATATTGAAAAATAAAGGTGAAAATTCACTAATAAACATATGAAGCTTTAATTTCAGAGTAAAAAAATTCAGATACACAATTTCAATGCATTAATATGCAATGCTAAAAATTCAGTCTCATTTTAAATTCAAAATCAGATGAAACAGATTTACCCATTGTCATACACATGTCCTTGAAATTCAAACAAGGCAACGATTTGAAGCATTGTTAACACAGAAATAGATTAACAAGGATTAAAAGGCTTCTCCACATTTCTGCAACAATTGGGAGCATTAGAACATAAAAACAGATTGTCATTTTAAAACACTAGTATTGATTGAACGGCTCCATCCCTCCCTTCCCAACATGACTCTGGAATACTTTCATTGTTGAAGACCCCTAACAGTTACCCTACAAAATATTAACGCGCAAGTAGGGTTTTCAGCACCTGCAGTTTCTTAGACAACCTCTGTCCATCAAGCCCCATGATGAGTTTCTGCAGAGCTTCGAAAGTGTTTTCCACTCTGGGGGGTAGCTGAGATTGAGTGCAAAAACTATAGCGAACAGCATTGCAACTGCTACTGGTACATTACCCAGCTCATTGAGGACTTCTACCCCCTCCAAAATGTTGCCCACGTCCTCTGGACCATCGTCACGCTCTGCATTTTCTCTGCGAATCACAAATACTCCGAAGACAGTTTCCATTTCAGCTTGACCGTTGACAATATCAGAGTCCTGAAAAAAGTAAATAAAAACATAAATATCATACAGATTAAACAATGGATTTTTTTTTTACTTCAAGGGACAAATAACTAATGCAAAACAGCTATTTAATTAACATCATGTGTGACCTATAATTGCATTTTCTTTTGTAAGATGTAAATATAAGGACTGGAGAATAAAAGCTAAATTACATATCATGCGTTGAGGATGCACTCTCTTTTCACATCAATGTTGTCAGTCTGAGTATGTGGGCCGCACAAAGTACGCCAGGAAACAAAAACATGAGGAAAACCGTTTTAACCAACAGGGAGACTAAATGTCACACACATAATGCCACATTAAACAAAGGACACATTTTTTCTTCCAAATGTAACCTATTTCATCTTTATCAATCAATTTTGTGATATATGAATTTGCAATATCGTATTGCAAATTTGTAGCTTGTATACTAAGCTTCAAATTGCTGCTAAAGCAAGCTGTAACCTGTGTATGTGTGTGTTCAACAAGTGAAAATAAAAGATGTACCTGTCCAACACTTCCTGGGAAAGTTTTTTTTTTTTTATTAGTGAGCAGTGTTGGGCAAGCTACTGAAAAAATGTGGTGAGCCAAGCTACTCGTTACTCCATCGAGAGAGAGAGAGCGCGAGAATAGTGAACCACTAATCACAGCAGCTATGTAAGTGGTGGTGGAACATGGTCGATTTAATAACTTTACACACTTCTTAAAACACAGTCTTGTCACTTGAGTCGCACATTTCCCACGCTAGATATACGAATGAGGGGTAGTGGAAACCCTCTCCAAATCCGGTAGAGTAGTGTAGAGTAGGTACTGGCAGTGGAAAGTCACTAAGTGGCACACAGCCTGGATTGTTAAGGGATTAAGTTATTTGAGTTCACTTTGTCAAATCTACCAAAAGTTAGACTTATAATCAAATCATTTTTCATACAGTGAAAAAGTTTCCACAACTTTCCAAATTGTCTTACTTCTCTCTTCTCCCCATCACATTTCCTCTTAAAATGTCAACTTTACAGTGATGCGTTTGGCAGTTTGTCCCCTTTGTTTTACCTGGGTCATGGGCATCAGGATGCTCTTGATCTTTCTTCCCTGAGCACCACCCTTCTTGCCAAAGACCTTGAGCAGTTTTGATGAGTGAGCATCCAGCTCGGAGAAGAACTTTGGCAGCAAACAGACTGTCGTAATCCTCTTGAACTCAGCACTTAACTTGACACAAAAATGGGTACAGAGAAATTTAACTATCAATGCACTGATACAACCAATTAGTTTAACAATTATAATTTTCCACCAAATCTTGGAAAAATTGTTTGGAAGCATTTTTTGGGTGCTACCTACACATTTAGCTTTTTTGCTTATTCCACAGAAGCACAATCCTTACAAGTTATATCTTGTTGTAAAGGTGACAAATCAGGCTTGAAACGATATATTATACAACACCAATTAGTATTATTACGAGGGAGAAATAAGCGAAAAAAATGTTTCCAAACTATTTTTCTATTTAAAATATGAACATACTCTAATCACTTATTCAGTTACCTCACGCACACTGAAGAGAGCTGGTCATCTGGTTTTAAAAACTGCAATCATGGGTGCATCTCGAATAACTTCTTGCCTTCTATGAGAAAAGGTCTTGGCCATCATTGCTGCCACTGTGTCCTCATTGTTCCTTTTCTTTGCTTCTGAAATAAGGGCCTCTCTTATCTTTTCAAGTGTCTGCAGATTCACCTGATGGGTAGGAGGGGCAGTAATTCACCTCAGCTTTTCTGGGCTTCTTCACACCGTAAGCAGGACTGCTCTTGTCTGCAGGTTTATTTGTTAAGGAATTTAGTTCGACCTCTGGGCATCCAAGCCGCTTGAGCTTCCTTCTGTAGTTGGCAAGTTTATACTTCAAACTAACTTTCCAGCCACCATATCCAGTGGCAGAGCCTGGTTCTCTCAAACAAGGATGTGATGATACAATGGCTTCTGCTGCCTCTTCAAACTCACTATCAGTGGGGTACACTTTGTGCTGCACAATTGCTTCAGCTAAACTGTCAAGAATAGCAGTTTTAAGTCTGATGTCAGGGTCGAGCAAAATTCCAGTTGCTTTGAATGCAGCATTGGCTTTTTCCAGCTGCAACTCACAATCATATGGGAATTGGGGAACAACAAAAACAACAGGCCATCCAGACGATCTTGAGGTGGCAGAATCAGGAGATGACAAAATGTCTGTGTCAAATGAGCCACTTGAAAGTGATGAGTCATCACCACAGCGTGATGTAGAAGGAGCTGAGTAAGAAGGGGGTGGAGTGCCACTAAGCAGGCCAGAATCAAAGATTAGCTTTATGGTACTTTTGTCCTCGATCTCTGATACAGAAGTCAAGTTGGTAAATTCATTGCCAAAATCAGCATCCATGAACTGAAGCCTGAAGTCAGACTGTACTCCACACTGCCTCTTAATGTGCTCAACAAGTTCAGGAACAGTCGCTGGAAGTCCATCCTGTAAAATCAGTCTCTGGGAATTGTTTTCCCCTAATATAATTCTGAGCTTCACTGAAGCAGCCATTTCACATCACTCTGAAAATCAGAAAAAAAGAAAACATTTAATGCATCACTCATTAAATATGGGAAACAAGTATCATGGAAATGGAAATTTTTATATTTTTACATTTTTATAAATTAACTGTAAATATATTTATCAATCAATAAATAAATAGCTCAAATAGAAAATGGGACTTACAAAAAACCCCCAAAAAAACACATTTTACTAGAGAATTAACCCCCGTTAACAACACATGGTAAAAGGAGAAGATACATGATCCAATTTTAACTAAGATGAAGGAAATACATCTTGAAAACAGAGATGCAAATGGAAAAGCAGATCGCCCTTTTGAATGCCAAATCTAATTTAGTTTTCTTACTTCAGTTTTCCAATACACTTATTTAATTTTCTTTGAGAACGTGTGTAAAAAAATTTGACTGGTAGTGTATACACACATTATGTTCATTGAAATGTAAATTTTAATGTTAGCATACCTTAAATACTCCGTTAATGCTAATACGACGCTAAGCACACGTGGAATATATCGCACTACGAAAACATTCGGTGACGAAATTAATCATTCAAAATCATAGAGCGGACAATAAGTTATGTGACATTTCTGTGCAGTGGTTTATTTTTTAAGTCGATGGATGGTAAAGCATTTAACTTACCGCCTTCTGCAACATGTCCGCCCTCCTGCCTCTTTCGTGTGTTGCTCCGCCTTCTTCTGCAACTTTCGGAAGTAAAGTTTGTAAATGCACTCCCTGCTCGCACACTACTGCCACCCTCTGTTCTGGAGTTGTACACGCCATTTGATATCTTACCCAAAAAGCATTAGGTTCTGTCAGCATAACTGAATTTAGGAAATGTTAAGTTATTGCACATCATGCTAAAATAACATTACTTGATTATGTTCAACCACAAAACATGACTATATATGGTAGAAGTAACATGTTACACTTAGATTAATTTAGCAGACACCCAATCTGGTTTTTTTTTGAGTGTAATTTCTCAATATGCTGCAGTCATTACATGTTTTGAAAATACACAGTTGTGTAGCAGTAAATCATTGTACTCACATCAGAGACGTTTTCAGCCACGCCGAGACCCGTGTCACCCTCTGACAGGACAGGACCATCTGCTTGTTCATCCTGTATATTAAGAAGTCAAATGATTGCTTTGTTTGTCCAGGTGTGAGGTAAACACAGTGTATCAACATACATGTGTTTTGTATTTCAGCCATAAGGTCGATGCAACATTGTGTGGGAGCACTGACCTGAACCTCTGGCTCAGACACAGTGACTGTCTGAGGAGGAGGTGCCTCCCCCTCAAACTCCTCTTCCTCAGACTGGTCTGTGAGGTGCCTGCTTTTCCTGGCATGCTTCTTGCCTTTGCGGGCAGTGGCTGGAACCAGCTTTAAAAATAAAACACCATAGAATGAGGATAACATTTAAGAGATAACTGTGTAATGTGTTTTGTATTTCAGTCATAAAGTCAATGCAACATTGTGTGGGAGCACTGACCTGAACCTGCGGCTCACGATTCTTTGAAGTCTGAGGAGGAGGTGCCTCCCCCTCCTCAGACTCCTCCTCGTAGCGACGTGGCATGGTGCCCTTACTGTTTCTGTGGCTGCGTATGTGGCCGCCCTGCAGCGTGGTGGCTGGAACCAGCTTAAGAAAGAAAACATCATAGAATGAGGATAACACTTTAAATTATCATTATCATTTGGATATTCTGCAGTATTTAAACATTTCCTTCCATTTCACTCACCTTCAGCAGAGCCTTTATTTTTTTGCGGAGGCGTGAGATCTCCGCAACATATTCCTTTTTCTCCTTACGGAGTTTTTTCTTCAGGGCACCACAGCTTTTGCTGTGGCATGCCTGATCTCCCTCGTCTTCCTTGTCCTCGTCCTCGTCCTCGTCCTCGTCTTCCTCCTCCTCCTCCTCCTCCTCCCTTCCCACCCCTTTCTTCTCTTTCTCTGCCCCCTTTTTTCTGAGGAGAGTGGTGGTAATAACTGGAGGGCTAGGGTTTGATGCCCTTAACTTTTGCAGTTTCTCTTCTGCAAAAGCAAGAGTGAGCTTGCCCAGCAATTTCTCAATCTCTTCTTTGGGGATCTCTTTATGCCCCTGAATATGGCGCTTGAGGTCTTTGGCAACTATGCTGCACCCAGTTATGGGGCATTTGCCAGAGCCTAAGTTGAGCCGAAGAGTGGCCACTCCATTCAGGAGTGCGCGCTCCTGGGGGTTGCTGAGGCAGTGGTATTCTCTCAAGTGTTTGGAGACATATTGTAGTTCACGCCTGCAGTCGATGACTGGACATTTCTGCAATTTTTTGGGCCTCATTGTGCTGAAAGAAAAAGGAACATATTGACTATTTAGTTAGTCTTTCAATGAATGTAACTTGATTACCAGCTCTGAATTCCACAGACAGATGGAGTTAAGAAGCCATTGCCTCTCACCAAATTCAGAAAAATCGGACACAGTCGCAGAAAAAAACATGAAAAGTAGCCCAAAATGGATGCAAAGTTACCCAAAAAGTAGCCCAAATGGGGTGCACAGTGCACAAATGCACAAATAAGATGATGAAAAAACTACTTTGCACAACCAGACCAACTATTCTAACTGCCATATTCAACAACTATGCAAAGCTAAACAATAAAATGGAACAGCAGAAAACATAACTTGCGAGCTCTTTGTCTCTCAAACTAATGAAGTAAAGTAGTTCCCGCCAAGCCAATTAAGAAAAAAGTTACCCAAAAATGATGCAGCTACCCAAATTGGATGCACTGTTACCACTACTGCTTTCTTCCCATACATAATTAATTTATTAGCTCCATGGGGTCTAAATGACCCAGTTTTATTAAGCTGTTATAAAGCATGAATAATAATTATCATCCAGTGATGCGTTTCATTTTTTGCATGTGTGTGTCTGTGTACTTATGTCCAAATTGGGGATTTTCATCCGCTCACACACCAGTTGATTGGGGACACCATTGCCATTGGGGAGCAAAACCACGGTCCCCAATTAGATTTCATTTCAGTTGCATTCAGCATGCTCCAATATGAGTTTCTCTCTTAAAATCTCCATTGTCCCCAAAAATTGCTTTGTTCAGATATTTTGTGTGTGTGTGTGTGTGCGTGTGCGTGTGTGTGTGTGTGTGTGTGTGTGTGTGTGTGTGTGGTCCCCCCCCCCCCAATTTGTGTATTACTCTACATTGCCCCTAGTGGAAGTGTGTGGAACTGAACTGTCCATGACCCCAAAGGTAGGGTATAATTTACCTGATAATAAAATCATATAAGGGAAATATGAACCAGGAAGCCTACACAGTAAATGATAACATAGCAAAAATAAAGTCTGACTGTGAAATGAATATTCCTAAGGATTTATCTAGTACTATCCATAGGTAGAAATGTAGTTGGCACTGCAGTAGAATGCATATACCAGTGCTACATCCTATCTGCTCCAGTGATGTGGCTTTGTCTAGGGTTTGCTTAACTTTAAATAAACTTAACTTGCTTAAAGTTAAGTACAATTGTGAGCCACTCTTTGTAACTTTTGTAAAACCTAATTCTTTTTACAAACTTTCAAGTTGCACTAACTTGAAGACCGTGTTGGCATCATTAGCTAATTGAATGTACACTCCTATGCATTGCAAGCTATTGGAAGCACATAGCTACCATTACTGAGCCTGCTTCTCCAAATCCTACTGTAGAAGTTGGCTGTTGTCAACATGAGTCAATGATCACACCGAATGTACATGACTGCATTTAATCTGGCAAGTGCAATAAGAACCCAAGGGAAAGTTAACTAGACCTATATATACCAATATTAAAGGTATTCTAAGTCTTGTTACGTGATTTGTAAGCTAGTCACGTACAGCAAACATCTCCTCACAATCCGCTGGCTGTCTGTCCTCTGAATATGCTGTGAAAAAATTTGCTCTCTGTGAACAGCCCAGGCTCCAGGCTGCACCAACCAGCCAATCACTGACAAGAGGGATTGGGGGTTTGTATGCACTCACGGACTGGCCCATCTGTTTAGTCTGTCGATTTCCAGATGGCCTGGCTCCTTATTGGCCTGTATGGCTGCCATCCGGGCCAATAAGAAGCCAGGGCTGGCAGGCCATGTGCTGGCAATAAATACAATGCAGCCAATGGCATGGCCCGCTGTTGCCAGGCAGACAACACTTCTTCTAGTACACGCCCCCTCACTCGCTACTGCACAGAGACGTATGCGCTGTGAAACTGTGAAACAGAGGGTTATTAGGACTGGTCGAAAATGACAGTTTTTTTAGAAGAATCATGTCGTGATTGGTTAGTTGATTTATGGCCCGCTGCTACACAACGAAAACACAGGAAGGAGAATGCACATGGTTAAGGGCCGTCCACACCAAGAAAGATAACTGTAACGTTAACTATAACGATAACAATGGCAGCATCCACACCAATGAACGATATCGTCGTGTTGCTAGGTTACGCCAAACACACACTGCTCGGTGCGGTCGGCAGGGGAGCATGGTGATGGATAAAATGGATATTGATGACCTGTTATTGCTGTATGTTGCGAGACAGAAAAAGAAAACCAATTTGCCGCTTGCTCCACCTGTCTGTCTGTCTGTAAGCTCCATCTGTCATGAGACAAACATGAATGGAGACGTGCAGTTTATTGTGTTTCACCGGCAACGAGCTGTCATTACACGCGGCAATTACGCACGGCTGCGCGCTCTTTATAACTCACTGTGTGAACCTATGTTGCATAATAAAGATTTGCCCCCTCAGTAACTTCATCCTGGCTCCTGAATTTTATGAATGTAGGGGAAAAGAGGAGACGCATTCCCCTGCAAAATGTATTTTATTGCAGTTATTTACCCTGTATTTGCGAAACAAAATCACTTAAGTTAAGGTTCTGTCACAAAAATATATTGTTACGGATCTTTGCCCATGTTTAAGTGGGTATATGGAAATCCTGGAGCTTTCTTAGTGGGTATACATGACGTGATGAATGTCTCGACCTGTCATTTTGGATGGATTTTGATTGGCTGTCAGTGTTTCTATCGTTCATCAAATCGCTCTGAAAGTGATCCAAACGATATCGTCCACCACGATCGTTGTCGTTATAGTTGTAGTGTGGACGCTGCCAAACACTTGAGTTTAGAACGATTTTTAAAACTGTATATTTATAATTATATTTATAGTTATAGTTCTTGGTGTGGACGGCCCTTTATACATGCGCGGCGCACCGGATCGTATGTGAGAGAGCGAGAGAGAGAGAGAGAAAGACTGATGGATCATCCGAAGAGAGGAGGAAAAAGGAAAGGTGGACATGAAAGAGAGATGGAGAGCAAAAGGAAGGCACAAAGGAAGTTTTAGCTGTGATTGTGTGTGAACTTTTATTATATGAAATATTACTAAAGTTTGTGTGATTTAGACCCACCCTGTCTGTTTCATTTGATCATTATTACAGTATGTTTGAAGACTGACAAATAAAATACCATTGATGACCATGAACACCTTTAATCAGGGTGGATTTTAATGTACAACACCCCCCCCCCCCCCCCCCGGCCGACCCCCCCCCCCCCCCCCCCCCCCCGAGTGTCCAGACTAAAAAAACAGGTCCAGTCCGTCCCTGTTTGTATGCGTGCACATGAAGGGGGGTGGGGGAGTGGAGTAGACGAGAGAACACTGACAGCAAGACAACCAATAGTATTTTTTGTGAAATTTGATATGGCTGACACGGGACCAAAAAAAGAGACATTCAGATGCTCATCTGGCCAAGAAGAGGGAAAAGGAGAAGGAACGAGCCAAGAGGGGAGAGGAGAGGTGGAGATGGAGAGGGGCTAGCTCCGTTTCGTTTGATGACATTTTTGAACGTCAACAGAAGTGATGCCAACCAACAGTGCTTAGAGTACCTTTAACCTTGTAACTTTTTTGTGACTGATTTAATTTTTTTTAGTCATTTGTTATGCTCTGTTGTGTTTGCCTATTTAGAGTTCCCTGCCTGCATTTCCTGCATTGGGTTCACCCTCCTTGCTCTCAGTGTGTCATAGCTTACCTATGTTAATTTCATTATTATATTGCTGTTAAAAACATAGCATTCCATGACTGTACATTGCCAGATTTTTTTTATAAGACTCTGCTATGGTTGTTGCTTTCTAAAAAAAATGTGTTTAACAAACAACTTATTTACAATAATATATTATGTAGCCATATTTTCAAATCTACACTCAACTTTTATGGACAAAGTTACATTTCTGTTAAAAATGATGATACTTGCATAAAGCATTTTGATCTCTGATACAAAATAAATAAATTATTGTTATTGTTTTTGAGACAAATTTTGATCTTAGATCCATAGCTCCATTTATGACTTTGCTGATTTTTTCTGCAAGATATTGAAATTGACTTGTCTCTGTCTGTATGAACCATCAGTGGAGCAAACCATGTTGATAGCTTGCTATTGCTAGTTAGCCTACATAGATCTTCTCTAGACCCATGTGCCCACCAACAACCATTTTAAGATAGTTTAAAATGGTGTAGCCTTGTGTGTGCAGCCTTTTGTTGATACACAAATGATTAGAGTTAATTAACTTACTGACCTTCCTGCTTTATCAACAATAAAGCTAATTTTATGTGTAGATTTTGGTTGATTTTGCGTTTATTTATCATTGTTGCATGGGTGGAGTGCATGGTTGTTGAAATACGGAAACTTGAGAAAATAACCTACTGTATCAATAATATGATACTCACAAAAACAAAGGGATTTTATTAGTTAGTTCATGTACTACTAATTTATTTTCTTTTTCTTCTTCTTTTCTTTTCATCTTCAAAGCAGAATAAGAACACAGTGGGGACCAACATAGTAGTATTTGTTGTCATTATGCACTATGTCAGTAGTATTTAGTTTGAGGGAACAAAAACATTAAAGACGCACACTGTATAATGACAATAAAGCCTTGAAACTCAAGAAACTGGATCTAGATGCAGAGTATAGAATTAGATAATTGTATGCCTAAATGTGTTTGGAATAAATCATAATAAGTTTCTACACAAAACCAATTTTAGGATATATTTCCCCATTATTTAGAGTCACATGGATCCGAATGTTCTGGGATAGAGCTAATATGTTTTCATACCATACATCCTTCATTGTTGTCTTTCCTCAGCAGAGTTAATCTATTCTATTCATCTATTCTCTGTATTAACTCCTTTTTCTGAACAGCAGTAAAAGCTGATGGTATGGTGACTAAGTTAATCTTTTGTTGTCTTCTTTGTTATAATGTAATCTTGATTTAACAAAAGGTGAATGGAAGTGAGACAAATTTTTATTGATTTCTATATTACAAATCAAGCCAACTGCTTTGATCACTGTTCTAATAAACTACTGATAACATAGGCCCTAATTATCAACATGCTATACAGGGTAGGATATAGCACTGCTGGATGAGTTTCAGTATTCTGGAAATTGTAAACAATACTGCATACTGGGTGAGCAGTTTTTGTGAGTGTAGTTGAACTTAATACTACTACTACTACTATTACAAGTACTTCTACTACTACTACTACTACTACTAATAGCCTAATTATTATATCTTTATAGCAATTTTGAATAAGGTCTGTACTCTGGTGACTCATACAGTAAATAATAGTCAACTTTGACTAAAGTGTAAAACACTCATATAATGCACAATTCAATCCACACACAGCTACAAAGAAAAGATCAACACTAAGCAAAGCTAAATCTTGTGAAATTGCGCACCACCGCCCACCCCCTACTCCCGCTGGTCGTACGGAAGGAGGAAGTGGATTGATAGCGCGGGTAACTACAAACAACTGTATCGTGAATGTAATAATCATGACTTTTGGTAGTGAGGATGAAGGTTGGGATTATGGAGGAATGGAGTGGCAGACAGTGGCGAATCTCAAAAGAAAGAAAAAGAAAAAAGAAAAGGAGAGGATTAGCTCCTCAAGCAGTTCGGGGGCAGAATTGGACGAAACAGTTAAGCGAGTGAGGGCAGATCGAAGCCCGAGAGCTGAATATGGGAGCAATGACTGGAAAGTGATTATTGTATTTGTTGAGAATTTTCACCTTATTACGGTGGCTAAAGCTCTCGAAAAGGATGTTGGCAAAGTAAAGTTTGCGAAGTACTAGCAAGAAGCAATAAGATGAGCTATTGAAAATGAATACTCTGGATGGTAAAAAAGTCAAAACCCATGTTCCTGGCACAGCGGCTAGACATAGGGGAGTCATTTCTGGAGTGCTACTATCTGTCTCAGTGGAAGAGATTAAAATCAATCAATCAATTTTATTTATGAAGCCGAATATCACAAATCACAATTTGCCTCACAGGGCTTTACAGCATACGACATCCCTCTGTTCTTATGACCCTCGCAGCGGATAAGGAAAACCTCCCCAAAAAAAAACCTTTAACAGGGAAAAAAAACGGTAGAAACCTCAGGAAGAGCAACTGAGGAGGGATCCCTCTTCCTGGACGGACAGACGTGCAATTGATGTCGTACAGAACAGATCAGCATAATAAATTAACAGTAATCCGTATGACACAATGAGACACAGAGAGAGAGAGAGAGAGAGAGAGAGAGAGAGAGAGAGAGAGAGATGCAGGACAGACGGTAATGACAGTAGCTTACAACAACATTATTGAAAGTAATAATATGATAGTTATAGTTCTGGCTACTGTGGTACAATATGTTGAAAGTATGTATTAATATCTGACAATAGTCATATGTGTATAATAACAGTAGAAGTATGACTAATGACTAATGATGGCAGCAGCAGCAGGAGGCATCTGGCAGGACCACGGCAGCAGCACAACCACACACGTCATGCTGTCCAGGCACCGCTGCGATATGAGGTAATCTGAGAGACAGTGGAGCCTTTCCACTGGCTCAGACTAGACCTAAGTCAGCCTAACTAGGGGTTGGTACAGGGCAAGCCTGAGCCAGCCCTTACTATAAGCTTTATCAAAGAGGAAAATCTTAAGTCTAGTCTTAAATGTGGAGACGGTGTCTGCCTGCTGGACCATAACAGGGAGATGATTCCACAGGAGAGGAGCCTGATAGCTGAAGGCTCTGGCTTTTGATCTACTTTTGGAGACTTTAGGGACCACGAGTAACCCTGTGTTCTCAGAGCGCAGTGTTCTGGTGGGATAATATGGCCCTATGAGCTCTCTAAGATATGACGGAGCTTGACCAGTTAGAGCTTTATAAGTTAACAGTAGGATTTTAAATTCAATTCTGGATTTTACAGGGAGCCAGTGCAGAGAAGCTAAAACAGGAGAAATATGATCTTGTTTCTTAGTTCCTGTTAGTACACCGTGTACTAACAGGAACTAAGAAACAAGATCATATTTCTCCTGTTCTCCAGCTAATTCAGAATGCAGCAGCACGTGTTCTGAATTAGCTGGAGAGTTTTTAAAGACTTACTAGAGCTACCTGATAATAGAGAGTTACAGTAATCCAGCCTAGACAGAACTGAAAACAGAACTGAAGGGAGGTAAAGTGCTTGATGCTAAACACAAGACTAATAAAAGAAATGGAGAACGAGCGGAAACGCTGTCAGTAATTATTGACTTTGAACATGACATTCCAAGAAAAGTTATGCTAGGCCTCTTCTGCTACACAGTAAGAGAGTTCATTCCGCCAGCTTTAACGTGCTTTAAATGTCAGAGAATGGGACATACTGCAAAACAGTATAAAGGTAGAGAAAGATGTGCAAGATGTGGAGGAGACCATGCATTTGGAAAGTGTGGGAAAGATGTGCCGATTAAGTGTTGCAATTGTGGAGGAGACCACAGTGCAGCTTTTGGGGGCTGTGTGGTACAAAAGCAAGCAAAAGAAGCCCAAAGATTCTAAATAAAGTGTCATATGCAGAGGCTGTTAAGAGTGTTAATAATGCACAGCGAAGGAAAACAAAACTGAGAGGAGTAACATTGTTAACAGTACTGATCCTCCTGTTGCAGGAAACAGAAAGATGCACCAGACAGGCCAGCATGAGACCTCCCACAAGTGTAAGGTAAAGGAAGGAACTCTGTTAGTTGATAAAGTAAAGTTTGTGGCATTCATATGCAAAGTGGTTTACATCGGATTAAAACAAAATGACAGGAATGAGAGAATTGAAATGATTGTTGAAGCTGCAAAGGAGTATCTTGGGATCTCAAGTGTAGAGTGTAAAACAATACAAGAAATGATGAACCCTTTTACTTATGATGTTTCTAGCGATTAATCTAATAATGGTACTCACAGTTTTTCAGTGGAATGCCAGGAGTTTAATCGCAAATGGTCAGGAATATAAGAAAGTCATTAAAGACTTGAGCGTTAAACCAGACATAATATGTATTCAGGAAACATGGTTAAGACCCCATCTAGACTTTGTTATGGTGGGATACAACTCAGTCAGACATGATAGAGCAAATAACAAAGGGGGTGGATGTATCACGTTCATTAAAGACAATTTAGCATTTAAAAGAATAAGTACTGCAAATGAACATGAATGTACAATTGTTGAGGTGTACAGTATACAAAACCCAGTAAAAATAATTAATTATTACAACCCTTGCCATACTCGAACTGCAGCTGTGTTCAAGGAAATGATGGGTGAGGAAAGACACAGAGAAGTTTGGTGTGGTGACTTCAATGCACACAACACTTTATGGGGAAGTGACCATACTGATAATAATGGTACAGTGGTGGAAGAAATGATGGACACAAGAAATCTTGTATGTTTAAACAATGGTGGAGGAACGCGTTTAGATGTAAATAGGAATAAGATGTCTTGTATTGATTTAACACTGGTTTCTGAAAGTATGTATAGCCTATACGATTGGGAAATATACAAATACAACATAGGGAGTGACCATTTTCCCATCAAGTGCACTATAGAACTCAAGAAAGAGCCCCTATATATAGATGGTGCTTTAAAAAGGCTCATTGTGGAACACTTTTAGAGTATGTTGCAGGGAACTGGCTGACAGTATTAAGATGGAGGGTAATGTGGATGAGTGTACTGCCGAAGTTACAAATATGATATTTGAAGCTGCCTCAAAAAGTATTCCTAAAACTGTAATAAGAGGAAATAAGAGAATGGTGCCATGGTGGAACGATGAATGTAGTTTGGCTATTAAAGAAAGGAATATTGCCCTCAGAAATCTCAGAAACAACTTGAGTCTAAACAATCTGATCGAATACAAAAGAAAAAGAGCTAGAGCTCGCAAAATAATTAAAATTGTTAAAAGGAATACTTGGAGAGACTTTTGCTCTACTATTGGAAGAGAAAGAGATGTCAGTCATGTATGGAATATGCTCAGAAAGATGAGTGGGAAAAGGGCTGCCAACAAAATATCAGTTTCTGCTAATCAAGATTGCCTAGCAATAACAGATGTGGAAAAGACCGATGTTTTAGGGAGGATATTTACAAATGTTCATAGTGGCAACCATCTTACAGACATACATAAACGAAGGAAGGAGGAAGTTTTAAAAGATAATGGAAATGTGTACACAAAAAAGGTAGACTGTAGCTCAGCCACTGATATGGATTTCTCCTTGAGGGAAATGAGAAGGGCTTTAAAAGGCAGCAAGAATTCTGCTCCAGGACTAGATCAGTTGAGTTATGTCATGTTCAGACAATTACCAGAGGAAGCACTAGAAATCGTACTATAACTTTTCAATAAGATTTGGTCAGAAGGAAAACTACCTGATGAGTGAAAGTTGGTGTTAGTTTTGCCATTTGTTAAACCAGGGAAAGATGCAGCTATAATGCTGAAAATTACAGGCCTATTGCCCTCACTTCACATTTATGTAAATGGATGGAAAAAAATGATTGTTTACAGGCTATCATACCTTTTAGAGGAAAAACATCTGTTAAATGAGTATCAGAGTAGCTTCAGGAAAGGAAGATCCACAACTGATGCATTAATTAAAGTGACTAATGACATTGAGAAGACCCTAAATATGAAGGAAGTGATGGTGATAGTTTTCTTTGACATCGAGAAAGCTTATGATTCCATGTGGCGAGAAGGTCTGTTAATTAAAATGAATAAGTTAGGCATAGGTGGACACTTATACAACTGGATCATGGACTTTTTAACAAAAAGGACATTTAAAGTAAAAGTAGGTTCTGAAATTTCAGATAGTTTCGACATTGTAAATGGAATACCACAGTGCAGCGTCATCAGTCCAGTTCTATTTAATATAATGATTAATGATATATTTGAGAATACAGGGGTAGGTCTACAGTCCTTATTGTTCGCCGATGACGGAGCAATCTGGAAAAGGGAGAAAAACATGCCACATGTTCTGAAATGCATCCAAAAAGCAATAATAGATGTAACGAGATGGTCCTATGATTGGGGATTTAAAATCTCTGTTTCAAAATCATGTTATATGTTGGTTACTAAAAAGAAAATAGACAACAAGCAGGTGTTAACTCTTTACAGTAAGCCCATGGAAAGAGTCAGAGTGTTTAAGTACCTAGGTCTATGGATTGATGATAAATATATGTGGAAAAATCATATTGAGAAAGTTGAGACCAAATGTAAAAAGGCGTTAAACCTCATGAGGTGTTTGGCCGGTCTGGCATGGGGAGCTGACAGAGAGGCATTACTACACATATACAAGGCTCTGTTGAGAGCCACCTTGGATTATGGATGTATGGTGTTTGATATAGCTGCAAAAAATTCATCTACAAAAATTAGACAGGATGCAATATAGAGCATTAAGACTTTGTCTTGGAGCAGTTAATACCACACCCATCAATGCTTTGCTGGTGGAATCCAGTGAACTGCCGTTGAATTTTAGAAGAACTAAATTATCATTAGCGTATTGGATAAGAATTCAGGGAAAAGGAAATGGAAATATAGCTTCTTCTGTTCTGCAAAACTGTTGGGAGTACGTAACTTTTACTGGTAAAGGGTTTGGATGGGAAATTAATAAGAAGGTGAAACAGTACAAATTAGATTCCATACAGCATAGTTCAGCAGTTATAATTAGCAGCATTCCTCCATGGATATTTCCACAACCCAAAGTTAACCTGCAAATATTAGACAAGAAAACAGAGTGGATAAAGAATAATCTGAACATAGGGTATCTGGCTCAAAAACATCTGAAGAGCAGCTATTATAGCTACCTGCAGATTTTTACAGATGGATCTAAACACCCAAATAATGAGCATGTAGGAGAAGGCATTTACATCCCAGAGTTTGATAAAGGTATTGTCAAAAGAATTTCAAACAAGTTGTCAGTGTTCATGGTAGAAATGGTAGCAATAATAATCAGTCTTCAGTGGGTAGAGCAGGTCAAACCATTTAAAGTAGTTATATATTCAGATTCTGCAGCTGCAATGCAGAGTATTCAATCTGAAGAAACAGCTCGAGAAGATCTACTATTAGAAGTGTACTTGATTTTATAGAACCTACAGCATCTAGGGATATATGTCCACTTCTGTTGGATTCCGGTTCATGCAGGCATTGAGGGAAATGAGATAGCAGACAAATTGGCTAAAAGTGTATTAAACAAAAATGAAAATAATATTTTAGATCTTTGTTTTGGGAGAGAAGAGGCAAAACCAATCATCCACCAGGGAATTAAGACAAAATGGCAGGAAATATGGAATGACACAAAGGGTAGGGAATATTACAAAATTCAAAAGTCTGTCAGAGTGAAAAGGTCCAGAGGGAAATGTAGGAAAGACGATGTCACGTTCACTAGGATAAGATAAGACTAGGACACACAGGACTAAACAGTACACTGTTTATCATGAAAAAGAGAGAATCAGATACATGTGAAACTTGTGGATTTAGAGAAACTGTTGAACATGTTCTATTTGGATGTAGGAAATTCATTACAGAAAGGAAAAGGTTGAAGGATGGTGTGGTCAAAATGGGTAGGGAATGGAGCATCAAAGGGCTCCTAGAGCTAGGAGAGAAACAGGCTGAGGTTCAAAGGGCAGTTCTTAAGTACATATATGAAACAGGATTAATGTCCAGAATATGATTATTTATTATTGATTATTATTATTTGTTTTTTTTTAATCTATGAAATGAATCCAGTATAAAGTCATGATGTTACACACTCCGATACAGTAGGTGGCGGCATGCACCTTTAACGTTGGTTTGTAGCCCGCCATTATAACAAAAGAAGAAGAAGAGGAAGAAGAAGAAGAAGAAGAGGAAGAAGTAGAAGAAGAAGAAGAAGAAGAAGAAGAAGAAGAAGAATTTCCCCCCCACAAAAAAGAAATAATGATGAAATGGCAGGACAGATGGGACAGGGATAGCAGCGGAAGGAAATATTACAATGTGCAGAAAACCATTACAACACAGGGAGTATATAGAGGTAATAGAAGAGAGGAGACTGTATTAACAAGATTAAGATTTGATCATACAGGTCTTAATAAAACAATGTTCTTGATAGGGAAAAGTAATTCAAATGAATGTCCGGAGTGCAAAATAACAGAAGATGTGGAACATGTATTGATGCACTGTCGGAAATATAGGGGAGAGAGGATAGAACTAATGCGAAAGATGGCAGAGGCAGGTAGAGTGTGGAGCCTTGAGGGTATTTTGGGAACAACAGGAAAAGGGGTACAGGACACACAGAAAGCTTTAGTGGAGTATTTGAAAGAGACAAGATTATATGGTAGAATTTAAGGTTAGCTGGGTTTTTTTTTTTGTTTTGTTTTGTTTTGTTTAAATTTCTATTCACTAATTAATTAAATATCAATTAAGTGATATACAGTAATCCTTGTAACTCATGCTACATACTCCGGTACAGTAGGTGGCGGTATGCACCTAATAAGCTATGGTTGTAACCCGCCATTAAACCAAAAGAAGAAGAAGAAGAATTCCCCACCCCCCCCCCCCCAACTCCCGAAAACGTGCGTGTGTCTTCCCGGCAGTCCTGCACATATGCCAAGGTCAGTGTGAAATGGAATGACAGCAGGATGCCACTGAGGAGTAACTTTTCAAGGTAGGCAAAAATTTTTTATTGGAATATCATGGTTTTGTGCAGTGTGCCAACATCCAGCTGTTTAATGGCTGTGACATAAGTAAAAAATGTGCCGCTTCCGAGTTTCTGTTGAATTGGTGCAGATGACCGGACATTTTAGCCCTGATGCTAATGACGCTAACGACGCTGACGTTAGCTAACTGACTAGGTAGTGGGAGCTTGTGGTGCTTGAAGTTTGTAGCAGGGTTTAGCAGTTATATTACTTATCACTGCAGCATACAAGTTAAGGACAGTTTGTATTAAAGAGTGGTCCGTAGGACAACGCAGGTAACGCAGCATATCATTGCTGCGCTATGCAGGTTAATGGTAAGTTAAGCTAGCGGAGTGAATGACGGACACAGGTGCATTAATTAGTTTGGGGGAAAAAAGTGCGCAGATTAGTTGAGGGGTGCGCTGCGCAGATCAGCGCCGGTCTTGGTGAGCTATTTTTTGTGAATGTGGTTACAGTTTATGACAAAAACTAATTATGCAGTCTTTCTAGGAGGGGATGAGTTATTGAATTTTGAGTAGATTTTGCTGATTGCAGTGACAAGAATCATCCGCTATTTAGAGTTATTCCTTGGAGGGTCTTGAACTAAGCTTTTCAATCAGTTATGGTTTAAACTTTGATATAAGCTAATGTATTTAGTGTATTGTAATGAAAACACATTGTTCAAATTATTTCATTAAAAATTGTGTTCCAGGACTGTACATTATCAGATTTTAAAGGGGATCCATAAATAACTTGAATATATTCATCTTGTGTGTATAATACAAATAAGCAATGTGTCTGATAGAAAATGGTTAATACTTTAATGACCTACACATTGCATTTGCTTTTTAAGAGGTTTTTATTATGAGGGTTGATAGTGTTTAGGTACGGTATCAATTAGGGATGTCCCGATCACATTTTTTTGCCCCCGAGTCCGAGTCAACAACAAGAACATTTGGTCAAAAATAAAATAGCTTATCATGCCTTTCTCAATCACCAGCCTCTTTCCCCTTATCCCTCTTTCACCTCTCTGCCTGCCCCCACCTCACTCACATGTCATATTGTTACATGTCCGCAACGACGCAGCCACACACACACACACACACACGTGCACGAAAAACAAGCGCGTTGCACCGAATGCGCGCCGCTGGCGTCGCTTTGGGTTATGAGCGCACATGACGCACGTCTACAGTAAAAGTAATGGGTTTGAGAGTGCAAAAGAGCTACATCTGAACGCCCCCCATGTGGCCCGTCTTGCTTTAGACAAATTGGGAAAACCCTGACATGTAGCTGATATGTCATAGGCCTATATCCGATCCCTGACGTCCGATTCCGATCGAATCTGAAACCACGTGATCGGCCCCGATTTCCGATCACGTGATCGGATCGGGACATCCCTAGTATCAATACAAAATTATGTACAAGCATTTATGAAACTAATGAATGGTACATGTTAGTTAACAGATGAGATTGCTGACATTGGCAGTACAATGGAGAGAATGAAGAAGAAGAAGAAACGAGTCACTCCACAACAAGATACAGAGCAACACATTAAGTTGAAAATTGATAAGGCTGGACTCGAAGAGCATTTTATCAATCTGCACAAAGGTTAGTTTTTATATTTTTGATTCTTTTTTTTTGTATTAAGTCAGCACAGCATCTGATGCATATCTCATTTATTTAAGGTAACTTTGTACAGGCTATGTGGACTGGGAGAGCTGGATTATGCAGTGTTTTTAGCGCAGTGAAGTTAGTTTTAAGTTGATATTCGACAGACATTCGCTCTGGGGGAAATTCCTCTGGACCACCCAGTCTGACTCCGAGCCAGCCACTCCAACATTTCAAGTGCACCCGTATTGCAGACTTTACAGTAAATGCAAGGAGACAGGCTACAGCGTATACCAACTTCCTGTTTTCAAATGAAAATGTGGGATATTTGAAGCAGAGATACTGTGTGTTTAAAGACAAAAAAAGAAACGTATCAATATGTTCTAACAGTAGCTTTGATTCATTATATCATATGACCTAATAGATATTCAGCTAAACGTTTTCATATAAAAATTATGAATGATTTGAAAATGTAGAAAAAACAGGTGTATCTCATGCAGCCAGTGGAGTACTATGATCCTACACTGATTTTGAGTCAATTGATCATCTTCCTGGAAGCTATTTTTTCCCTGCTACATGGTCATGCTCTGTCTCTATATCAATGCAGAGTCTTTATGTCTGCATTATGATGCATCTTGTAAGCAAAAAATGTCCACACTTCTATTCATTACTTGTATAATTTTGAATTTAGTAATACTCTGTGGTTTTGAAAACTTCCAAGGCACACCAGAACTTTTCTGATGGCCCACCATTTGGAAACCACTGCTCAATAATATTGTTGCACAGCTTTGCTGTAGCTTCCAGAACAATAGCTTCTGATTTAAAATGTGGCATGCTGCTGTAGTAGATGAAAAATATTGATATGGTGTTTTATTTTTCCTTATTTTAAAGGTCGGGGTGTTTTTGCTACTGAGGCTTTCAGAAAAGGAGATTTTGTGCTTGAATACCATGGCAACCTTCTCAAACAGGACAGCCCCCTTCATTGGAGGCACTATGATGACACAGAAGCAGTGTTTCTGTTTGATTTTCAGTGGAAAGGGAAAAGTTATTGGTAAGTAAGAGTGAATATGCCCTTCCTTGCATGTGTAATCTAGGAATGCATGACATGGATTTTATTTCAGCTCATACTCCAAACAATAATGATCTGCCTCTCATGTCTGATACTGACAACTGATAATTTAAATTTCTTCCTAACCTGTAGTTTTTTCACAGCTAAGGTAAAGAAGGCTCACATATAGTGATCAAAAATTGATGATGTAAAATTGTTTGAGTCTCTAGTCTGCATGGCATGGCTCTACCTAAGTGCAGCAGTTTGACTTCATGAACATGACAACAGCATACTTCTTATTTTCTGTTTGACAAAATGCAAATGAATGTTAGAGGAGCACACTGCCATTGACTGTAATGGAGTGTGTAGAAGCTGTGCTTGTTAAGATGCTATTGGCTTCATATAGTGCTGGGTGGTTTGAGCAAAAACTTATATCACAGTTCTTTCCAAAATTTTCCCAGTTTTTCTGATGCGGGTGTACCAGCAGCCTGACTATGTGGAACTGGTATGACCAGGCATATGTGTAGTCTGTCATGCACGACAAACCCCTAAAACTGCACAGAGCATGGTTACTTCATGAGCACTTGGATTCTAGAGTTGTGTGCCTTCACTGGCCTCATGTAAAAGGGATATTTACTCTAAATAAAGTACATTTTGTCAGGCGAAAATTGAAATATAGTGTAAATCTTCATTTAATCAGCCCCAGTAACAGATATTGTGATGCATTCACTTCTACAATAACCCCACAAGGGTAACCTTTGTTTTGATACCAAGATTATTCATATAGACCTTGTAATTGCAAAGATATTCTCTATTTTTAATGGGAATTTTTTTTACTCGAGAATAGGCCTAAAAAAGACTCTGGACCTAACTTAAACATTCAAACTGGTCTTGGAAAAAAACACCGGTTGATGGTGAACCTGAGAAAATTGCCCAGCACTAGCTTCATATCATACGTCAATGGCTTGCTCAGCTGTTGAATTAAACTTTCCCTTCTCTCCAATCTTTCTTTATCCAAATTTTACATGATTTTTTTAACTGTTTTACTATGCTGAACACTGTATACAAACCAAGTTAGCAACTTTTACTCTGAACTTTATTGTTCTTTTTTTAAGTCTTGATGTAAATCGCTTGGAAGGCTTGTGAACGATGACAACAAAAAGCCTAACCGCAAGATGAAAACTATTGATATTGGTGAGATGCTACATCTGTGGTTGTTTGCTATAAAAGACATTACCCCTGGTGAGGAAGTAACTTATAACTACGGGGATGCAAACTGGCCTTGGCGCAAGCAGGTACACTAGCATATCATGGATCCCTTCAAATGATGAAAATATTACATAAAGTTAAATTGTGATAACATTTGTTTTGGTTGTTTGAGTACAAATGTAACATGCTTTTCCATAATGTTTTAATGTTAGCTGGTATCCAGTTTTTGATGCCTTTAAGCCTTGCATAAATTTAAGTTGATTGAACGTCTCTTAACACTGAGCAGTGTTGTTCCCAGACGTGACATAAATGGAGCCACCTACATCCTCACACACTTAAGTTCAAATTTTAAGTCTTGTTGGTTTCTTAAATTGTATCCTGTTTCTGTTTCCAGTAGAAATTATCACCTGATGTCAGTGAGCAGATTGTGGATGAGAGTGACAGACCTCAGGTAGGAGCCAGCTTATAACACACGGTATTGGTTGTGTGTTGTATATAGTGGGTGAGTGAGTATGAATTACCTCCCAGCATTTCTCTTATGGCAGCCCACGTAGTCTGTGTCTATAAGTACTTCTCATGTCTGCATGTCTGCTGTTGGGGGGTGGACTCTGTCTGTCAGTTACCACACCACAAGTATGGCTGGACTGACAAACTGGTTTCATCTAACGGATGTCCCCAATTAGTTTTGGGTAGCAAGTTTGTGTGTTTTGAACGACCCCAAAAGTATGGCTAGACTGACAAACGGGTGTCTAAAGGTTTCATCTAACGGGCGTCCCCAGTTAGGTTTGGGTAGCAAGTGTGTGTGTTTTGAACAACCCCAAAACTATGGCTAGACTGACAAACTGGTGTCTAAAGGTTTCATCTAACGGACATCCCCAATTAGGTTTGGGTAGCAAGTGTGTGTTTTTTGAATGACCCCAAAAGTATGGCTAGGCTAACAGCTAAACTAAGTTTAACTTGATTGAACGTCTCTTAAAACTGAGCAGTTAAAATGTTCCCAGATGTGACATAAATGGAGCCACCTACATCCTCACACACTTAAGTTCAAATTTTAAGTCTTGTTGGTTCTTAAATTGTATCCTGTTTCTGTTTCCAGCCGAAATTATCACCTGATGTCAGTGAGCAGATTGTGGATGAGAGTGACAGACCTCAGGTAGGAGCCAGATTATAACACATGGTATTGGTTGTGTGTTGTATATAGTGGGTGAGTGAGTATGAATTACCTCCCAGCATTTCTCTTATGGCAGCCCAAGTAGTCTGTGTCTATAAGTACTTCTCATGTCTGTATGTCTGCTGTTGGGGGGTGGACTCTGTCTGTCAGTTACCACACCACAAGTATGGCTGGACTGACAAACTGGTTTCATCTAACGGATGTCCCCAATTAGGTTTGGGTAGCAAGTTTGTGTGTTTTGAACGACCCCAAAAGTATGGCTAAACTAACAACTAAACTAAGTTTAACTTGGTTGAACGTCTCTTGTTAACACTTGAGTCGTTAAAATGTTCCCAGACTTGACGTTAAGCCCACTAAATAGCTTCATATTTTAAAATGCAGATCAAAGCTTTTTGTTTTTGGGTATATACAGACCTGATTATTCCACTACATGTGTTCCTATGATTTTTTTTTTCAAATTCAACAAATATTTTTTATATTTATACCTTATATAGAAGTTTTGCACACTCCCTGTGATCTCTGGCACCACAGACCCCAGGTGGGGAACCACTTCTCTAGAGAACAGCATGAACGTAATTTAATGAGCACTCAATACAAGTATAAAATCATTAAGTGCAGATTGCAGGATATCAAAACATTGCAATGCATAATCAGCAATGCAGTACAATATTCTAGAGCCAAACCCATATCAATTTATGTTTTCAACCTAAAACCACCAGTTTTTTTTCCCTTCACATAGTGCATAGTGTCTATGGTTAGATACATTTTCACATTGGTCAATGAGTGTTCACTCACATGCATACATATATGCCTTTTGTCTTTTAGCTGTTATCTGGTCCTGTGGATACATCTGTAATGGAAGATAAGATCAGCTTCAACAGCAGCAATCCAGGGGCAAATAACAGCCACTTTTCATCTTTCAATGTAATCACTATTTCACTATTGCACATTTTTGACTGTAAAGTGTTTTGTTTCCAGGTAATGTTTGCTTTGCTCAACAAGGTCTTATCTAATTTCATTGCTGTCCTCATAGTCTTGAATGGCCAAACTGAGAAAGCACCATGAGGAATGCTTCAATTGACGAAAAACTGCAGAGGAGCAGCGAAATGCTAAAGAAAGACAACATACCACGATGCTGTTAAAGCGTGCACGGCTGGCTCAGAAACTGGCAGAACTGGATGCTCTTGTGAGTAATGTGAACATTGCTGTCTGCCCAACTCTTTTCATCATGTGTATTACTAGGAGATTCACTGCAAACCTAGCCGTATTGGATATACTGTGTGCGCAAGGGAATTAAACTTGAAGTGATGATTTCAAAATTCTGCTGAAATATTTGCAATTAAATGTTTAGTGATCAAATATAAAAGTAAATTTGAAGGTATAGGTAATTATTCAGTTAATCAACTTAACCTCCTAATCAGACGTGTCACTCTCTGAGTAGCTGCTGAGTAGCTGCAAATGTGGGGAGTAGGGCTAAATTAAATTTTTAAAGAATCGCTACTTAGATGCTGATGTAGTTAGCTCTCTGTATAGCCACAATTCTGTCGTCTTGCTTAATGTCTTGCCCACACCACTACCTTATTTGTTACATGCCACAAGTTATGAACCACACTGATGGCTGCTATGTCACAGGTACTGAGCAGCACTGAGAGCGCAGCTGAATTCTGAAAGGAAAGCAGCAGATTTTGCCAAAGTTGGAATAAACCTTACAATCTTATACTGTGTTTCTGTGATCACCAGCATGCCCAGCCTTGCAATTAAACCACTGAGAATGCCCAAAGTCACAGGTTATGAGATTTAATCAAGACAAAAATGACAGCTTGCACTTGACAACTCAGTTATTGCACTTCTGGGTTGTACACCGTACACAATTGTCTAGTCTATCTTTTCACTGCAACTCTGCAGTTATGGAATTATAACTGTACAAACTGACAGCTGTCAAACTCTGACATAGAGAGAGGAGAGAACCAGCCCACCTGTAGTGTCAAAAAATGTGGTAAAGAATAAGTTCAATGTTTCTGAATCCAATACTACATGTACTTGGATTTATCCACAATGTCTAAGAAAGATTTAGAAAGTTACACAGTAATAAAAACAAAGAGTATGAAGCATCTACACTGTCCAAGGTGCTTACCACGCCCACTCTGCCAACTGAAAGGGACTTTGGTTTTTAAAAAGACAATCATTCAATTAATCGGTGATGTAAGACCAGCTGCAGAAGCAACACAGCTCTGTGTTTTGTCAAGTAGTGGAAAACTTGCCATTGTACTCTGTATTTCAATCAGTCTTTTATTATTTCCTCTATTATGAAGAACTGGAACATTCTTGCTCTCGGGCTTATTTTATTTAACCCTTAGATGCACAAGTGACTGGACCCTACACTCTTCCATAAGTGGGTCAAAAATGACCCGTGTTAGAATCAATGTGTTTTTATGTCAATTTTGTCATTTTGGTTGGGAATAATAATTTGTATTATATTTTGTATTATATACTGTGGTCCACACAAGAATGATTTCACGTTTGAAATATTTTTATTTTTCATTTTTTCAACATTATGAACATTTTTAAAACATTTTGAAAATTGAGAAAGAAAATTGCACAACAGCAATAGAACAATGTCAACATCCATTTTGTGTGAGTATGTGTGTGTGTGTCTGTGTGGTGGTGGTGGTGGTGGTGGTGTGTGTGTGTGTGTGTGTGTGTGTGTGTGTGACGTTTTTTGCATTGGCCCAGAAAGCACGTTTTTCTGTCAGTGTGTGTGTGAGAGGTGTGCTCAGTAGCGGCAACTACAGGTCATGGCTGGCATTGCACCCAGTGCTCCACACACACATTCTTCCAAATATGGTTGGGACCACCCACTTCCTGGTCCTCCTGAGGAAGGATTTCAGAAGCAAGAAGTACTTTTCTGTGTTAAAGATCGCAATTTACACAGGGCTCCAGACTAACTTTTTCCATTAGGAGCACCAGCGCTCCTTACTGAAAATTTTAGGAGCGCCAGCACAAAATTTAGGAGCACTATCTATATCGACACAACATGTTCATAATTTTGTCGAGATTAACTGCATTACATATAATTTAGCAATAAACACAGACAGCCCTGCAGGGTTCAACGCTAAGGTTTTTTTTCACTTGCCCGAAGTCAGTTTTTACTTGCCCTGTAAAAATTGTTTAATTTAAGTGGCTATCAAATAACAAAGACTGCAGTTATTTTTATGTTATGTAATCTTTATTCACACTGTATCGTTCTGTCTATAATTTTGCGCCCTACTTGAGCCATGCCCACCTCTATTTATTTTCCCCCCTCTCCAGTTCTGCTGTATTAACACCGGGTTAATATATTTTGCTTCCATCTCTCTGCCCTGCTCTACTCTACCTCAACGCTACTTAGCTCTCTCTGCTCTACCAGTAGACTACCACATCCACCAAAACGCACACAGCAGTGTTTCCCCTAGGATGGAGTTGTAGCAGAGGAGGTGAAGCACACACATGAAAAATAATTTTCACATGCGTGAAACTCTTTTGTATGCTTGCAAAGCACAGCCTGCTGGATGTTTCTATGTATACTGGCACCATACTGGCTCTTTAGGACTAAGCACATACAGTACATGTGTGCACATTAATGAGCAGGTGAAATGTCTGTCTAGCTTACATGTGAGGTGTCTCAAGATTTAGGAAAATACAATTTTATTGAACATAATAAAAGTAAAAAGTCACTTGACATGCTGCTGTTTTGTGCTATGACCTATTTAAGTGCTGGAAGTTGTTAATTACGTGACAACGCCTGAAGGCAACACAAGCTCAGCACCGAGTGCCGTGCTGCGCTGCTGTGCGAGCAGTGTGTTGGTCTGTGCGTAACAGCAGTCTGTTGTTGTTTACACAGTGTCCATAACAATAACTTTGTCAGCTGACAAACTGCGCCGGACTCGGGTCAGGTTTATCAGGATCATGGATAAATGTTAACGCGTGACCATGTAGAGACAGAAATAACACAATGACATAACACCATAAATAGTATATTGTTATGTTATTATATGAAGCGTCCGTCGCGCAAAATAATATCAATGGGGCGCTGTGTGCAGGACATTGCTGACTCGTCCTCTGAACTAGTTTGGGAAACTGGCACAGGACCGACAGGAGTTTCTGGATAAATTTTTCTTGTGAAAAACGAATCTATAGTTCGTTTCATAGCGTCACTTTATGGTCAAATGACACAGCACTTTCTACTCGACACCGGCTCTGTGACCCCTCACTGTCTAACCCTGCTTACAGTACACACATAGGTACTAAAACTGCGGCACGTTGTTATGGTTACTGGCCCCCCCGCCTCACAGTGCGCATCCAGACATATGTGACAGGCACACACACACACACACACAGACACTTTATTCTGCTCCTCCATGAAATGCAATTATGAAAAGAAGAAAAAAATAAAGAAAAAGGGGGAGAGGAGTGGATTTGTAAGTCGCGCTGGTGCTCCTAGTTAAAAAAATAGGTCGCACGGCCTCCAAAAAAGGTCGCAAAATGCGACCAATTAGGCGCAGTCTGGAGCCCTGTTACATGATGGACACAGCAGATTGTTTGCAGGAGATGCCAACTAACAAGCAAAGGATTTCTACACAGGAGCAAAAGTGAAACATAAGGTACTTGCATTTTTATGGCAAATCAGTATAACCAGTAATCAACCCTCAAGTTAGGTTAATTAGCTCTGATTAATCCACATGATAGCTAGTTAGCGTTAAGCTAACTGCAGATGCTGAGCGTAGCCTCAACCATTTTACTATGATTTTCTAACCAGCTGCATATAATTTACTGTAAAGGAGTTAAATGCAAACTATAAAGACACTGCTAAATATGTAGTGTAAATGGTTACTCCCAGGGGGTGTGTGGTTAAAAGAATTTTGCAATACCAATAGATTTTATTTTAATGTGTGATTTAAATTTGCTATGATGAATTTCTATTCAATATTTGTAGTGATGTTACATTTTTCATTGCATTGTAGTAGTATTTAAATTAACAATACATTTTTCATTTAACACTTTTACTTTATTAGAAACTGTTGACTAAATTACTTTTATTTTGTATTTGAAATAATACTCAGGATATTTCCTGTACTGCTAAGCATTACAATCATTACTGACAGGTGGCACAACTGATAATAGTCAGGTGATGGGACCAGATAAAATATTTATTTAAGAACATAAATAATAGGTTTAAGTGAAGAAATGATTGATAATTATGATATTAATAGCTGAATCAATTCATTTACATATTTGAATACTTATTTTTCTGTATTCATTTTTCCTATAATTGGATGATATACAATATACATATATATATATTTTAGACCCTAAGCCTACTTTAAATGCCTCTGCTCGAAAATTGCATACCCATAATGAAATGAATATATCTCTGCAACCACAAGGTCTATTTGAATACTTTTGGTGTCATGGTAAAGGGAACACTTGTGAGATTTGTTAAGATGTGTAAAAATATGTGTTATATGTGAAGAGTAAATGAAGATGGCACACAGCACAAATGGTCCGCCTAAAAAAAAGAAGCATTTTCAGGATGAGTATCCCTTTGGAATGATGCAGCTGCAGCTCTAAACCCCTATCAAACCATAGTACAATATGTGAACATTAACTTAATTCAGGCAAGCTCTCCAAAATTGCACATTGTTTGCATGTGATTTTTGTCATGTACATTCCTATATCTTTCATTTTTTGTTTCTGTAAATCCCTACTGATATTTAGGATATACACATGGAAATGTCTGTTTCGTTTTTTTTACTCTATTTCCCACTCCAAACTGACCAATATGCACCTACTATATTTAGGGACTTTAGGTTTTAAATATTATACAAATGTTTGGTCATGACATTTTTGGGTGATGAGGTTAAAAAACCAGTTAAAAACATAATTGAAACAACATTGGGCCTCATTCACTAATATCTGTGCAGAAATGTTCTTACTCTCCGCAAAAAATAAGTACTTGCGCAAAATCACCGTCGGATTCATGACATGTGCGTACCGGCCAATTTTGTTCTCACCACCGTGCATATGTTAGTAAATCAGAACCATTCTAAATTGACAGGCGTGTGTCCGCGATCCGCAATCAGCATACGCCACGCCCCATATATCTCCGCTTGCCTAGAGCTTGATTCATGAATGAAGGAAGCGGTTACGCGAGGAGAGAAGTAGTAAATTTCACAGTTTGTTAGAAGCGATGGCGCCGGGTCTTACAGGAATGCCATGGGTCATTTCAAGATTGTGGAGGACACAGCATGCCTTGCACACCTTCTCAGGGGTATAAAGTAGTTTGCCACCGGCCGTATCTGATCCAAACACATCCAACGGCCCTTAAGCACAAAAGTGCGCTCTACGGCGCGTGTGTGGGCATGTATGTTATTATAGCGCACCTCTTGAGGGGTTTCAGGGTTTGCGTGTGGTGTCCATCAGCCATGTTTTAAGGCCATATCCCCGGTCACCCAAACAATATAAACATTTTAAACATTAACGGAATACAGTAGGGCTGGAGGTAACCGATTATTTTTAAAACGATTAATCGGGCGATTATTTATTGATTAATCGACTAATCTAACGATTAATTGGTCGATTAGTCTAACGATTATTTTTCCGTTGTACGATTAATAAAAACCATGATGCATCTCAAAAAATACAAAACAATTCTTAATACTAATATGGTTTTATTAAACACTTTTGCACAGCAAAATAAAATAATATAAATAATAAATCATACTCTTTACTCTTAAAGAATCCTCCTGTGCAAAATTACAAATGATAAAAAAAAAAATGCAGTGCAAAAACAAACACTGAAATTCCTGAGTGTCCAACAGAATTTTCTCAAATGTAACTGTGTCTCTGAGCTCAAACTGCAATTCACTACTACTCTACACCATTACTGTGGAGGAATGTGAGCATACATGCTTCAGAAACAAATACAGCATGTTTTACACATACAAAGAAACATTTTTCAAGTACAAAAAATAATCCTTCAAGTAAGTACCTGAAGGATTATTATTAAATAATATAAATTATTAAATAATCCTTCAAGTAAGTACTTGAAGGATTATTTTTGTACTTGAAAGATTTTTTTTTGTACTTTAAGGATTATTTTTGTACTTGAAGAAATGTTTCTTGTATGGTAAACATGCTGTATTTTGTTTCTGAAGCATGATGTATTTGTTTGATAGGTACGTTTCTTATTTGCAAAACAAAATGCATTAGTTTGTGAATGATGTTTTGTATTTGCAAACCACACTGAGTTTGTTTGTGAGTTGTTGGGCGTGAGTAAAACATGTTTTGTGTGTTTGTGAGGTTTTGGCATGATTTTAATTCCATACTTTTAAAGTAATTTTAAGTCCAACAATGCATTTCATGTTTATCTAAAAGCTCATATAGTACTTATCTACACATTGAAAATGTTTGGTAGTGTAACTCATAGCGTAGTGAATCATGATACTATAAACTGGTTTAGTCTAATGTTATGTTTGACTCGTAAACGACCAAATGAGCTGTCTGTGCAGTTTGTTCGTGCCGGGTTAGTCGTGCCTAGATAGCCGTGTTCTGAAGCCAAGCCAGCTGCCATTCCTGCCGACATTAAATGCTATACAACATTAGGTCCGGTTGAACTATTTTGCAATATCTGATTGGATGAGACGTGGTCTACTCTTCACTAACCGTGAGGATAATCCACCGGTATACTAGACAGCTGTGTATAAGTTAACGTTTGTTAGCTTTTAATGTCGGCTGGAATGGTAGCTACTAGCTAGCTTAGCTAAGTTGACGTTTGTTGAAGCAATATAAAACGAGTGGGAGTGAGGTTGCTGTGGGATATCCTCGCGGGTGTCATTACTTATGGCACTCAGCCCTCGGCTTTGAGCCCCGCGAGCTGTTTTTTTTTGGGGGCTTTCTTGGGCAACCCGGGAAGTGTCGCTGCTCCATCTGTGCATTTAAGCGACGCGTCGGCGACAAAATATGACGTCGACGATATTTTGAAGTCGACGCGTCGACGTCATCGACGCGTCGCTACAGGCCTAGAATACAGACTTACTGAAAATACTAACTTAAAAACAAGTGAAATAAAAGACCAGAACAAAAGATGCTCACCAACAAGCCGTCCACTTCTCACAGCCCCTGCCTCCAAACGCATTTCCACTGTACTGTTTTGCAAAGTGAATGAGTCGTGGGTGCCTCCTGGCCAGCGGCCACAGCCTTAAGGATACGGCAGTCGGCATTACAGATCATCTGCACGCTGATGGAGTGGTAGTTTTTCTGTTCATGTTATTGTTAATATTTTAAATTGTCACAATGATGAGAGTGAACGTGTGTCAATTCCTGGTTATTTAATCCATTTGGCCAATATATTAGTAAATTAATGATTTTAAAAAATGTTAATTAAATCTGTTTTTCATGAATGTGGTTTTATAGACTCTGCATGTACTTAAAAGGTGTGTTTGCATTTCTAAGTCAGTTCGGCCTTCCTCATTTGTGCGTACGCATGGTCTGAGGCAGTTCTACATTTGTAACAAGTAAGAACAAATTCGGGTAAGAAAATATTGATGAATCCCGAATTTGTGCGTCAAACGATTGTACGCACAGTTTAAGCACAGATTTGTCCGTATGCACTGTTTGTGAATGAGGCCCATTGTTCCAGACTCAAAAATGCATCTTTTTGGAAGCTTTATTTCTCATGAATTTATACATTTTAATCCAAAGGTTTTGACCAAGGTGCTTCATGGAGAAAATTGAAATAACGTTAAATGACACAAAAAATACGAGTGTGACTGTGACTTCCTTTGTCTGGCTTTTACTTTGAAAATAGTGGAGGAAGTCAGACGTAGCTTTCACGCAGGGAACCTGACCAATATCCTCCGTCAAAGCACACCTGACGGAGATGAGGATAACACACGGCAGCAGTCAGTGCGGTGCTTAGGAGTGGTGAGTAAAACGTCCAGTTTTTCAAAGAAATATACCAAACGAAACCCAACAGAGTTTTATGCGTTATGAGAAATCATCTCACAACATGGATTTCTTGTTGGATACTAGCCAAACAACATTTCTACTGTTGCTAAAAGTAGCTATATTAACTAGCTACTTAGTTAATTAATTACGTTTACACAAGGGAATGACTGTGAGGTTGTCCGATAGTTATGTTTCAATAAGTAGTTTAATAATTGTCCGAGTCTGTTTCAGAAGCAGGTGTAACAAACTTGACTTGACTAACCCTGAGATGAAAACGCTGAGGTTTAGTTCCAGAAGAGTTTATCAGAGTTAATGTGCATGTGCCTGGTGAATGAAAAAACACCCACCATCAATGGAGCTCTGATACTGCCATTAACTGGGTTAATGAAGAGCTTAGCCTCCATTTTAATCCAGTTGATCTAGACAGAAGAATGTGTGGTAATTCACTTTCATCTTTTAAAAACAGCAGCAGAGTTGGACAGAAGATTCAGTGAGTTAATACTATTACATTTTATTCGGCATAGTGCAGTAGACCAGTGTTTCCCAACCCTGGCCCTGGTCCCCGCATGTTTTAGATGTTTCCTGCTCCAACACACCTGAGTCAAATGATCAGCTCATCATCAAGTCTCTGCTGAAGCCTGATAACAACCTAATCATTTGAGTCAGGTGTGTTGGAGCAGAGAAACCTGCAGGGCAGGGGTCCCTGATGGACCATGGTTGGGAAACACTGCACTAGACCACATTATCGGTTAGTTTAATTTCCAGTCTTTTCACTGTACATTTTATTTTACATTTTATGGGAAATTGTGCATTGTGCCAGATATTTAATCAGATTTAGTTTGAATTGTGATATTTAGCTATGTTTTGTTCCTGTCAGCTGAAAAGATGCTCTATATCTGTACCTAAAAAGAACAGACCCTTCATTAATGTCATCAGTAACACCTGTGTTTACCTACTGTTTCATGTCAAAATGCTTGTTGTGCAAAAGGTCTAGGACACGGTGTCATTTATTTCACATTGTTAAAAACAAAAAGAAACTCAAGTCCTGTATAGTCTATTTAACAACTATATATTTGATAGATAGTGATCCTGAATTATGTAACAGTCATGGTAAGGCAGGAGCTGGACTATACAGACTTGAAAGGACAGGAAAAAGAGTGCAAGTGCCTGCTTTTCCTATTTTTTCAATTGTTCAAGGTAAACAATCCACATGAGGTCTTGGGCTATAATGATAATTTTTAATACCACACAATATAAGATCCTCTATGTTGTTTAAAGCAGTGTTTCCCAACCCTGGCCCTCACCCTGCATGTTTTAGATGTTTGCCTGATCCAACACACCTGATTGAAATAATCAAGTTATAAGGCTTCTGCAGTGGCTTGATGAGCTGATCATTTGAATCAGGTGTGTTGGGGCAGGCAAACATCTAAAACATACAGGGCAGGGGTACCTGAGGACCAGGGTTGGGAAGCACTTGTTTAAAAGGATTTTCAGAGGTGGTGGCCTTGGAGCATGAAAAATCTAAAAAAGTATGCAATGACTTTGCTTCTGAAATTATCTGAGCATAAGAGTTAGTAAAACTATTATACAGCTAATACCTCTAAGACCTCAAACGTAAATGACTGTAATGTACTTTATTTTTTTCTGCAGTTTGAAATGCCACCACGGATCAGCTCCCTTAAGGATGCCACTCAGCATGTTCTTTCAAAGTCTGACAAGACATCCAAATTAGAGGTGAAGTACATCAATCCAGTGAAAGGTAAGATGGTGTCTGGTGTGATTTAATCAGTTTATAATGACTAACATACAACCATTATCTGATGAGTATCTAATGCAAAATGTCAAGGTAAAACAAATAAACTGTGGACTGCATCTTATCTCAAATCAGCTACTATCTGTTGAGGTTTAGAGTAATGAATAGAATTGGAGAGAATGGATAGGTTTTCTGTTCTTTTGAAAATGCTTTTGTTATCTTTTACAGGACGTGGCATATTTGCAAAGGGTTTAATTTGCAAAGAAGATTTTGTTGTTGCATATAGGGAGATATGATAGATGATGCAGAATCCCAGCGAAGAAGAAAACTTTACCATCCGTCATGTGCTGCATTTAGTTTGCATTCCAGTGGAAAGGGAAACAATGGTGTAAGACTTCAAGTTGCACCCTGTCAAAGTGGGGCTCTACTTTTGTGGTGACATATTGTGATATTTCTATTTCTCCATTTCTCATGTTTCCATCTTTTAAAGTATCGATGCCTCGAGAGAAGATGGATCATTTTGGCGGCTAGTCAATGATGACCACAGAGCTCCAAATTGTAAGATGAAAAAAACTGAGGTGAATGGAAACCCACACCTTTGTTTGTTTGCGCTGAACGACATCAGAGAAGGAGAAGAAATTACATATGACTATGGAGGTGAAGACTGTCCATGGAGAACACAAGTATGTTGAACAGTACACAGTGTATACAATGCTCATGGTGTTGCAGAATGTATTAAGATCTTTGTAGCTGAATGGAGTAGAATTTGAATTTGTTGGAAGATACCAGATCTCTTGTGTGTTCACACATCACCAACCTGTCTGTGATCTCTGGCGTCCCAGAGACACTCCCCTAATGCCAGGTCTCACTGCTCTCCACCCCAACACAACAACCTCCTTAACCTTACTTACCCATGGCTTTCTCAGCCCAAACAGCACTGCCACCTTCAACCAAACCCAGGCTCCGTACAAGCAAGCTCCAGGTAAGGCTGCGCTGATACTACCTTTCCTAGCACATTCACCATACTCTAATTCACACACTACATAACATAACTACAGTGTAAGCTAAAGTTAAAGGAGATAAATGAACTCACAGGATCAGCAAACGCACTCACCCTGCCGCATGGCCTCAAAATGGCCACCAAATGGATTCGACTAGGCCACATCCACACTTAAATAACCTTCCTCTTCCTCCTTACTAACACATGGCTTTCACAGCCCTAATTCACACTCTAATTCACACACTACTTAACATAAGCTAAAGTTAAAGGAGATAAATAAACTCACAGGATCAGCAAACACACTCACCCTGCATGGCCTCAAACAAAATGGATTCAACTAGGCCACTCCCACACTTAAATAACCTTCCTCTTCCTCCTTACTTACACATGGCTTTCACAGCCCTAATTCACACTCTAATTCACACTACATAACATAACAACATTATAAATTAAAGCTAGAGGAGATAAATGAACTCACAGGATCAGCAAACACACTCACCTTGCAGCATGGCCTCAAGCAAAAGGGATTCAAATAGGCCACTCCCACACTTAAATAGCCTTCCTCTTCCTGGATTTCCTCCTAAGAGGAAGTGGATCTCTCCACCAGATCTCAAGGAGTTATTAGTAGTTCCCCCTGCTGGCCCCCAACTAACATTATTCCTTCTGTAGTAAATGAACTTGCTGGTTCTCCTGGCTTCATCTGACATTTCCTTCACTGTCTTCCTCAAACTCTGTCCCCACACTCCGAGTTCCCCCAGGAGCGAGATAGCTGATCTTGCTATAAATCCCCTACACCCCACTTCCACTGGGCAAATCCTAGTCTTCCATCCTCGCTGCTCAGCTTCTGCTCCTAAATCTGCATATCTAAGCTTTTTTCTTCTAGGCTTCTTCCACTGAGTCTTCGAAAGGAACTGTCAGTTCAATGAAATAAACTATCCGTTGACTCAATGACCACAACACTATGTCAGGCCTCTGCTTAGTACAAACTATTTCCTGGGGAAAAACAAGCTTCCCCCCTAAATCTACCTGCATTTCCCAATCACAAGCACCTACTAGGCGGCCACACCCCTGCCTCCTTACTAACTATCCCTTCTGTATTTCTCTCCCTCACGGACAAACTGAATTGCTAATTCCTATCTTTATAACCTTCTGAATTGACCTCTCTTCGTTTACCTTCGATTCCTGCAGCTAAACATTTCAACACCTGGTTATGTCGCCATGTATATCGGCCTTGTGACAAACTAACCTTACAGCCTGACAAAATATGCTTTAAGGTTGCCGTACCTGAACACAATGGGCATGATGGGTCCTCATTTACCCACAGTTTTAGGTTCTGGGGAGTTGGTAGCACATCATATGTAGCCCCTACCAGGAATCTAATACTATTCTCCTCCATACTCCACAGGTCCCTCCAACTAAGCCTCCTCTTCTCTACACTTTCCCAATTCAACCACTGTCCCTGTTTAGCCTGGGCCACTACCTTTGCACCCTTTACTATCTCCTCCTGTCTACGTATCTGTTCCACAACCAGCTTTCTTTTATCTTTGGGACCTGCTGTATTCCAAACCGGTTTGCCTGAGCCAAGCCCCAGGCCTCCCCGGCCAAACTGAACATTACCTACGATCTCCGCATGCCTAAGAGCTGCCTCTGCCTGCTGAACTGCCGTTCTTGGGTTCCACTTCCTCCCCTTGGTTGGATTTGGAACCACACTCCTAACTACTACGTCCTTACTCCCAGACAACAAAAGCTCTGTCCTGACCTTAGTACATTTAAATTCCTCTGTCAAACTAGATACTGGCAGTTGAAGTATCCCTTTTCCATACAATGCAACACTACTTAGGCACCTAGGAACGCCCAACCACTTCCTAATATAGGAGCTAACCGACCTTTCAATTCTCTCCACAACAGATATTGGGATTTCATAAACTGACAATGGCCACATTAACCTAGGATATAGTCCAAATTGTAAACACCACAAACTTCAATTTTCCTGGAAGCTCTGATTTATCTATTCTAGCCAATCCTTCAGCCACCTCTTTTCTAAATTTCACCACCTGTTCCTTATCATTCAACTCTACATTGTACCACCTACCTAAACTCTTCACTGACTTTTCCCTAATAGTTGGGATGTCCTCATCATCTATGACAAACTTCCTATCACTTAACTTCCCTCTACATATCGAGATGCTTCTAGATTTACTAGCTTGATCTTCATGCTGGCCCACTTCAGGTTCTTATTTACCTTCTCTAGTAGCCTCTTTGTACATGGCATTGTTGTGGTCACCAGTGTCATATCATCCATGTAAGCCCTAACTGGTGGAAGATGCAACCCGTTCTGCCGTCTCTCCCCACCTACCACCCACTTAGAAGCCCTGATGATTACTTCCATCACCATAGTAAATGCTAATGGAGAAATTGTACACCCTGCCATGATACCTATTTCTAGCCTCTGCCAACCTGTTGTGAAATCTGCTGTACTTAGACACAACCTAATATCCTGAAAGTATGCTTTCACTAAGTTAACAACTACCTGTGGCACTCTGAAGTAATCAAACACACTCCAAATTAGGCTGTGGGGTACTGAACCAAACGCATTTGCAAGATCTAAGAATCTAGGTCCCTTTTGTTAATCTTCACTGCCTGAATCTGGTGCCAGATCATGCTAGTGTGCTCTAAACACCCTGAAAAACCTGGTATTCCTGCCTTCTGCACCATGGTATCAATTAATCTATTCCTTTCTAAGTAGCTAGCTAATCTCTGCGCAACTACACTGAAGAAAATCTTCCCCTCCACATTCAAGAGGGAAATCATCCGGAACTGGCTAATGTCCACAGACTCCTTCTCCTTAGGAATGAGGACACCTCCTGCCCTACGCCATGCTCTTGGTATAACTTGTTTTTCCCAAACTATTCTTAGCTGTTTCCACAAAAATTTAAGTCTATCAGGCACTTTTGTAAACCTGGTAGGTGACTCCATTAGGCCCCTGGTCCGAGGAAGCCTTTGCACGCCTGACCACCTCCTGAACTTCCTTCCACCTAGGTGGCCTAACGTCCATCTCATGCTCTATTGCTCCTAATGGAGGGATATGGGTGGGAAACTGACTATCCTGTTCTTCTCTAAATCTGAATATGTGTTTCTCAAATATTCTTCAACCTCTAACCTTTCTGCTTTAAGCTGCCCTCCCTTTTCCTGGCTGAACAATCCTTTAACAAACTTAAAAGGGTCCTTGAAAAAACCTGTCCTAGCATATTCCTTCTTCCTCCTCTTTTTCCTAAGATGCTCTGCCCTTCTAAGAACCGCAGCCTGCTTCTCAGCTCCTCTTGCAACACCTTAATTCCCTCCTTTTCTTCTTCTGTAGCCTGTAGCAGATCTTAACCTTCAGAAAGTATTTTTTTCTTGGTTAGTTTTCAGTGTATTGTGGATACGTACGACATCCCCACAACACACCTTCAGTCAGTGTAAAGTAGAGTGTTTGTGTAAACCTGTTTGGTCCCCACAAGGAAATGCAACATGTGTGAAATGTCCCCACAAACACCTGCTCCGTTGGAGTTTGTGAACACAGACAGGGCTTGGCTGGCCAATAAGAAATACTTTACTATGAATTTAGTTTACCTCTCTGAGGTCTGGTTTATGATGACATGCATCTCATCTTAGAGATTTTGTCTGAACAAGAGGCCCATCTTATACATATTATGCAGTGTTTACAACAGATTGATCTGTATCTGAGTCCCTGGACAAAACTGGTCCCTACACCGAACTGTAACATTGTGGGCCCTTTTTTAAATTTTCTTAAGCACACGCCGGAAGTGCATTTTGGGGCATTTCCCGTTTCACTTTGCTATTTCCACAGTGTGTAATCTGGTCACAGTATTGTGTGTGTGAGGCGCAAAGGGTTGTATTAAGTTTCCTAATTAGTCATAGGTGTTTTAAGGCCGTAATTTGACGTAAAAACAATCAGTTTCACTTTTTCTTTTTTTTTTTTTGGTTAAAAGCCAGGTGCCCTTGAACTTGGTTCATTGCTATTCAGGTAGCTCACTACTGTATGCATGGGAAGATCATGTACGAGAGCATCTGTCCTCCACCAAAACTCCCTGAGGTGAAACAGGCATGCGATATGTTTACAATTTTAAATTGTAATCTTTTTAATTTCAATTATGTACGTATTTGTGTGCTTCAGTTTGTCCTTGGGTGTGTTATGAGCAGTGAATGCAGGTGCTGAATCCACTTATGCAAGGCGTATCTGAGTATTGTAATACCAGAAAAACTCTGTGCTCTATTTCAGATAGGTTTTGTTGATTTTTCTCTTTCCACAGCTTCAAGATGGCAATGCGCCAATAATTTACCTCTTCACACCACATTTGAAGACCAGTTTGCCCATGGGTAGACAGATAAGCAGTTGGGTGTAAAAATGACAACTGCATCAGTGGAAATAGCAACGACACTTCTATTTGAGTTGTGTGATAAGAAACAGGGCTAGACTAACCAGAAAGAAATTCTTTAATTTGAATTTTAAACTTTTATATCTAACATCTGTTCAATTATTTTTGCTTGATTGTACATACAATAAATATGTACAATTTTGTATTTACTGTTGCTTTTATTTCCAGATAGTGACGGAGTTTCAAAGTGAGGATGAGATAGTTGTACCGAGACTGAGACGGACCAAAAGTATCATAGTAAGTTCTTAAAAACAAACAAACAAACAAAAAAAAAATTAATGGTGTACTGAACTAGGATTGACTTTAGAGTTGCATCAACAACTGTTGACAACTGTTCATTATCAATTAATCAGTGGGTCATATTTTTAAATGATAAATATTTTATTGTATAAAAGTTAGTGTAAGTTGTCTTTTTTGTCAGTTGTCCAAAACACCAAGTTTCAGTTTATTATAATGTAAACAGCAAATTGTCACACAAACAAAACTTCAAAATCGAAAAATGATAATCAATTGCTCATCAAAACTGTATATATTTCTGTTTGGGTCTTCCCAACGTGCGGGCCTACTACCTTGCAGCTCAATTGAGACCGTTATGTCTATGTTCTCCATCATACAACGCAGATGGAAAGATATAGAAGGTACATCAGTGAAAGGAGTACCTCTAATATCTGTGTTAATGGACAGAGAAATACAGGACGAGTTGATGATACCACATGACTCAATGTTGTATGTAATGTTAGATTCTTGGAAAAAGATAGTTAAAACTGTCAACTAGGAAATCAGGTCAAAATACTCAGGTGGTGCGCCTTTGATTCAGCCTTTAAGCCAAACAAGAGTGATGGGAGATTCAAAAGATGGATCTCAAAAGGATTAACCACCTATTATACATTTACCCAGAGGGGAGTTTTTCTGATTTTGAGGATCTTCAAAAGTCTAATGGGCTGGAAAAGGATGACTTCTACAGATACCTGCAGGTCAGAACCTATTTTAATCAAAATATAAGGAAAACTTGGGAAGTAGCAGAATCAGGATTCTTTAATGTGTTTTGTCTAGTTAAATCAGGCTTATGCACTAAAGTGATTTCCAGGCTGTACAATGGTATTCTACTATCTAAACAAGGTGATACAGACCATATCAGAAATAAATGGGAGAAAGAGGGAAATACATTTATTTCAACTGAAAGCTGGATAAGATCCTCAAATTACAATGGATGACCTCAAGCTCCAACACATGGAGAGAATTTTGTTGGAAGAACATTGTTCGATTCTTTGTAACTCCTGCTCAAAAAAAACATCAGGGCAGTGGAGGCTCGTGCTGGAGACTCTGTGGGACAAACAATGCAAATCACCACCATATTTTCTGGGGCTGTCCAGTGATCAAACCGTTCTGGGAGCAGCTGAATGAACATATAAATAACATTTTGTTGAAAAAATCCCTTGTAAGTTTGAAGCCCTGTATTTAGGAGACATTTTAGTTGATAACTGGACTCTGAAAGATAAAAAACTGCTTTCAATGCTTTTGGCAGCAAGCAAAAAGACTGTCACTCGAAAATGGCTAAAGCCCGAAGCACCTACAATTGAAGAATGGACCAGTATTGTACAGGACATTTACACTATGGAAGATGACATTTTGCCAAAAGGCCAAAAGGAATTTTTTTCAGGATCTGGTCGAAATGGACAAACTATGCAAAGCCTGTAATCTTGGTGAAATGAATTTGATTGTTATTTGAAAACATTGCCATGACATATACTTCTGTTTTGGTCAGTGTAAACATACACACTTTGATGTGTTTTCTTTTCCTGATGTTGGAAAATTGGACGACTCCCCCACTCCCGCCCACTTGTTATACTTGTTCTGTTAAACTATAAAATCTGGATTAGCATTTAATGGTCTTTCATCCACTATTCTGATGTGGACATTGAAGTGTAACCGAAGGGAATCTGTACTATTTGCTTTTCCAAATAAACAATAATTTATATAAAAAAAAAAAAAAAAAAAAAAAAAAACCTGTATTTTCTAATTACTTTTTTTTTAGATGGAAGACACAGATCTCGAACATCCTAGGGAACTATAGATTCCACACCAGAGGGTGCAGATGATTATGTTCCAGATACCACTTGCGAAAGCGACAGTGACAGTGATGCACGCCTTCCCACAAACAGAGGGAGTCGAAGGATTCTGATGATATACAGGACTGTCTCAGAAAATTAGAATATTGTCATAAAGTCCTTTATTTTCTATAATGCAACTAAAAACATGAAAATGTCACACATTCTGGGATTCATGACACATCAACTGAAATATTGACAGCCTTTTATGTTTTAATATTGCTGGTTATGGCATACAGCTTAAGAAAACTCAAAAATCCTATCTTGAAAAATTAGAATATTTCCTCAGACCAAGTAAAAAAAAAGATTTGTAACGGCAAAACAAAATCAAACAATTGAAAATGTCAGTTAATGCACTCAGTACTTGGTTGGGAATCCTTTTGCACGGATTACTGCATCAATGCGGCGTGGCATGGAGGCAATCAGCCTGTGGCATTGCTGCGGTGTTATGGATGCCCAGGTTGCTTCAATAGCGGCCTTTAGCTCATTTGCATTGGTGGGTCTGGTGTCTTTCATCTTCTTCTTCACAATACCCCACAAATTCTCAATGGGGTTCAGTCAGGGAGTTGGCAGGCCAATCAAGGATAGTAATGCCATGGTCAGCACACCAGTTACAGGTGGTTTTGGCACTGTGGGCAGGGTGCCAGATCATGCTGGAAGATGAAATCATCATCTCCATAGAGCTGTTCAGCAGACGGAAGCATGTAGTGCTCTAAAACTCTTGGTATACCGTTGCATTGACTCTGGACTTGATGAAACCCAGTGGACCAACACCAGCAGCTGACATGGCTCCCCAAACCAACACTGACTGTGGGAACTCACACACTGGATTTCAAGCAACTTGCATTTTGCTCCTCTCCAGCCTTCCTCCAGACTCTGGCGCCTTGACTTCCAAATGAAATACAAAACTTGCTTTCGTCTGAAAATAGACTTTGGACCAATCTGCAACTGTCCAGTGCTCTCTTTTCCGTAGCCCAAGTCAGACGCTTCTTCCGTGTTCTTGAGTTCAGAGAGTGGCTGACCATGGGAATACGGCTGTTGTAGCCCATTTCCCGGACACGTCTGTGAACAGTGGCTTTTGATACCTGATTCCAGCTTCAGTCCACTGTTTTGAAGCTCCCCCAAATTCTGGAAGCGGCTCTTCTTCACAATGCAGTTAAGGCTGCGGTCATCTCTCTTGGTTGTGCAGCGTTTCCTGCCACATTTCCTCCTTCCAAACAGACTTTTGTTAATGTGCTTCAAAACTGCACTCTGTGAACAGCCTGCTCTTTTAGAAATTTCTTTTTGGGTCTTACCCTCCTGATGAGGGTGTCAATGATGGTCCTCTGGACAGCAGTCAGGTCAGCAGTCTTCCCCATACTTGTGATTTAGTTTACTGAACGAAGCGGAGTGTTTTAAAGGCTCAGGAATCTTGCAGGTGTTTCGAGTCAATTAGACGATTCAAGTGATTATTAGCCTACTAGTTAGCCTAGTTAGCCTAGATATTCTAATAATTTGAGATAGGATTTTGAGTTTTCTTAAGCTGTATGCCATAATCTGCAATATTAGAACAATAAAAGGCTGGCAATATTCAGTTGATGTGTCATGAATCCAGAATGTGTGACATTTTCATGTTTTTAGTTGCATATAGAAAATAAAGGACTTTATGACAATATTCTAATTTTTCTGAGACAGTCCTGTACATGAAGTCTGTGGCTCAGTGAGTCTCCCTGCCTGTGACACAACAACACAAGACAACATGACCTTTGACAGCCATATCCTTTGTAGTGTAAGATTTTATGATTAATCAAGTAAAGGTTTTTACTCTGCATAGATTGATTGAGCATAAGAAAAACTTAAAGTTTTTCTTATGCTCAATCAATGTAATTAGTTCAATCTAAATAGTTCTAATGGCACTCAAGCAAGGAAGATTAGCTGAGTTTCGTGGCAAGAACTTGGATGAAATTTTGATAGAACCAGATGGTATGTTTATTTATTTTTATTTTACTTTATTGTTTGTTTTTCTGTGTTACCAGATGGTTTGGTCACATTGGTAAGCTGTGCTTTGTATGACTTCCACAGAAACCGTTCTGTACATTGATGAGAAGACAGGAGCATATGGAAGAAAACTGTTCAGTGATGGTATGTATTGTATGCTCTCTGACAGTAAACTGAAGATCTTTGAGTTGTGGACAAAACAAGTTATTGATTAATCAAGATAATATTCAACAATTATTTGAGAATGACAGTTAGCATGTTGGCTTAATTTAATATGCAGCACACGCACTGGTGTCTAGAAGGGGATTGTGAATTTGTGTGCCTTGGTTTCTTCATATGCACAGCTCAACAACAAATAAAATTAGATGCAGTAATGCTCTCAAAAATGAGTTCCTTGCTCATATTAAATATGCGTATATGAAGGAGAAAGAGTGAGTGAACTAGACGGAGCAAAAACCAGATACAGACTTAATGTCTTTGATGGTTTACTTGTGTAGATTTACCTGTGTAAGCTGCTGTTAAATTGTTACTCATTTGTAACAATTTCTGCGTTTATTTGATTTAAATCTTCATGACTTTCTGCATTATAAAAGCACAGTTTTCAGGACTGTGCTGCATTCTGTGCTCTCCAATAAGCTCATCCTGCAGCTGTTTGTCCCCTGCGCACAGTAAATGGGAGATTAGCAATTCATGGTGTACTAAAGTCAAACATAATGTAAACTTTAACAGTGTTACTTTCAAACTGGTCTGTTTCATGTCAGGTTAAACACTTAATTGTGTAACCTGCTCGTGAATTAAACCTCATGAGTTGGTTGTCACTTGGTTCTATATGATGACACTTTATCATGGTCTTAAATATCAGGAACCAATTGAACATGAAAAGATCTTCATCAGTTCAATAACATGTACTTCGGACACTCACGCAATGATGAACACAATTTACATTAAATGTGTAATGCAGTTTTTTTATA